>CM055093.1:8990852-9086307 GCA_029204225.1 Diphasiastrum complanatum | reverse complement strand
TTATTCATAACTACACTATTCAATCACAACTTTTACAAAATTAATACCCATTCAGTTGTCATATCGGAGCATGGTGAGATACGACTAGAAAGCTGGATTTGCTCAAGAGTATGGATAGTGTGCATGACTTGTTTTTCAAAACTAGAGTCACTAGAGTTAGCATAGCATGGATTTGCTCTAACACCTGCACACGTGTCCACACCATATCTTTTAGCGATAAACAATATATACGAAGAAAACTATTCATACTTATGCATAAAACAAAACGAACTGATATGGACCAATGCCCAAAAACTGATCAACATGGCACTCGTCGTCAGGGCTTGGCCTATCGCTAAAAAATATGCCTTTTGTTTGGGAAGATTGGAATATGATTTAAAAATGCTATTTATGTTGTTAAGTAGTATAGCTTCTTTTGGACATGGATACAACTAACGCTCAGCTATGACACCTATCTTCCCACTATACTAACTCGTGTGGTTTTGTGTTGTGGGATGGTGGCAGATATCAGCTGGACGTTTTGAGAGTGGTTATGTTTTATGGTGCTTTACGGTACTATATTTTACTTTTCACCTTAACTATACCTTGTTGGTTTATGAATAAAGGCTTCAAAGGGTTTAGTCTTGCTTTATCAAGAAGAACTATGTGAAATTGTGTATCTCTCTCTCTCTCTGCATCCTTGTGGTGTAACTCAGACTATTCCTTGGTTTGGGATAGTACTAGACCCTTACCTTTTATCCTGGTTCATAAGCTAACAAAGGTCTGTTCTCATGTTTTTAGTCCACAGATGGTTCAAGATGCTGCTCTTTGGTTATGGGAAAGCCCCTACCTCCACCTAACCATTTTATTCAGACGCTTATCTGTTGTATAAGAAAGACCGTAATGATGCATTCTTGTATCATTGACACTAATAGGGCTACTTGTTTCTATGCTGGACCTGAGGATAAGGTTTTGTGGTTTGATTGATCTTTTGGGGACTTTGGATTGGGTCAAGATCTATCTGGACTTTGTTAAATAGAAGGATATTTGAGTTTGATAAAAGAAATTTAGCAGACTTAATGAATTTGTTGAAAGTTTTGAGGAAGAAGAAAGATTTTTCAATCTGCGTATTAGAAAAGTCTTTGCTTGCCTTGAAAAATGAGATGGTAATTCTACTGCTAATATTCCACCTTCCACTTTGATGCAACTCTATCACCACACCCTTTGGTCTTTTTAGATGATCTTGATGAGGATATTGCTTCCCAGCTTGAATTGTTTTCTCAATAAAATATGTGATATTGGAGATCAATCTTTGTATGATTTCTACCAATCCAAAAACTGTCAAATCCTCATTGTACCGAGCAGAACCATTGATTCAAATCTGCCTTTATGCCTATAAGCTCTGGAGCCTACCTGTTGTCAACTTTCTTGCTCCTGTGCCTATCGACCCTTTGGATCCTGATGTCACATCTCACTGAAAAAGAAATCGATGTTTGTAAGTCAACTGCTTTACACAAAAATCCCCTCTCTTGAAACTCTAGCAACCTTTGATACTGTTATTCGCATGAACAAATTTGAGCCTTCTTGCTACCCATCTGAGCACAACCTGGGCCAGAATCAGAGGACACTTTGAAATTGGCTTGAGTAAAATAAACCTTCACCAAGCCAGAATCTGGAACTGTAAAGACCTTTCTTCAAGTGTAGATGTGGTGACAAATGCAACAATTCATCCATTATCTGGTTTGACCACGCCATTTGGTACATGATGAGCAACCTAGGCAAGTATTTTCCTGGTGCTTCCCTCCAAAACCAAATGAACGCTTTTTTCATGTGGCTATACTAACCCGCCAGAGATTGTGCTTAAAGCACACCTTACCTTTCTTTTCATTTGTACAATACATGACTGATGTCTCTATTGAGCTTGCCAAAGACTCTTCTGCCAAAATCTTAGCACACATGGGAGATACTGAAAACATAAGTGAGATAGAACGCCTTCTAAAACGACAAGCTTTTCCCACACTCCAAGATAAATACTTTCAGAATACAAGCAAAAGGAAATGCAATTTGAATCTCAACAATCCAAACCTTAGTTGTATTAGGGTCAAGGACAAGAAAGAAAAGATGGATTCACTGGAAAGGAATGGCAAAGTAGTACAAAGAGTGACTTACCTATCAAGACGGTTTTAATTTTTACCGGGACTAATCGATGTGCAGGATGGGAAAAGGAAGAAAGGAGAGAAGTCATAGTTTCTCGCCATAGGACGTCTTTAGCTGATTACTAGCAGTGACTTAGGGAGCTCTTTTTAACATTTATGTTTTCGCAATAGAGTTTTTGAAGCTATCCATGTGAAGACTTTTTTACACTCATGTTTTATTCAAACTATTCGGTATTGTGGATGAACTCTTTCATGATATTACGATCGGTTGGACTTACTACCAAGTGTCACAGGCCTTACGACCAAAAACATACAAGAGTATTTAAATGTGGATACATGCTTATTTTGGCAATGCGAGTCCTCTATTGATTTTTATCTCAATCTACCATCAACGATTACCAAATGTATGGGTTGCTGACATTTCTAAATGCTATGAAAACAATACCTCTAGATGGTTCAGATGGGCTGAGAACTATTATGAATAAATCCATTACTTACGCTTTAAAACATTCTAATAAGATGCTTTTTGAGTTTCAATGGGAACATGAAAGGGAAGTCTTTAAGTGGTCATGGGCTAATAATAAAAAAAAAAAGTGTGAGAGATGGCACAATATCGACAAGGACCTCTTATGCTTGTGAAATGCCTTTCTAATAGACAAGTGTATTGTCAGATTAGGAAACAAAACCTGGACACAAATTTGTGGTATACCAAATGGGTTTTTCGATGCTCACCTACATGGTGTAACTCGGTGGCACAAATTGAGGGGGCAGAACATGGATGAGTGAATTCTTTCACTCATTTAGACTGTATTGATGACATCTGCTTTATTAATAATCCTAACGTCGATTTGTTTATGGATTAGAATTTGGTAAGAAACACCAAAAAACCCTTTCTGGATTTATCCATTGGACTTGCTTGATATTGAAAAGGAAGTCTTGTGAAGCAAACACCACCAGTTTCTGAATATTTCATTGCTTTTAATCCCGTAACGAGGGTTTCTCATCTCTCAAAGTTTGATAAAAGAAGACGATTTACTTTTTCAGTATTTACAATACATACATTTTGGCCTCCAATAGACCAGTTTAAACTTCTTACAAGTGATTATTTTCCAAGTTATTTCTGCAATGTATTGCTGCAACAATCAAGATACTTTTATAAAGAGGGTAGCAATCTTAATAAATACTTTTTCAAAAAAAATGGTTTCATGAGGGATAAATTGCGCCCTTAACATAAATAAACTTCCTTTGACTGATGCATTTCCGGAGTTTGTCCTATGATCTACCACAATTGTACTAAACGGTTTGTTGGTGGGCAGCTTAGCTATCCCTTTCGAGGAGCTAACTGCCCTCTAAGAGATCCACTAACTATGGGTCGCTTGGTGGTTTATCTCTCTCTCTCTCTCTCTCTCTCTCTCTCTCTCTCTCTCTCTACTCTCTCTCTCTCCAGTCTCTCTCCTCTCTCTCTCTCTCTCTCTCTCTCTCTCTCTCTCTCTCTCACTCTCTCTCATGGACCCTTCCTCCTATTTTAAAGTACGTCCCCAGTCTAATCACAAAAAAAACTACTTATCTGGAGGGTCCTAGGCTTTTTTACAAACCCAACCCTGTGTGGCTTTATTCAAAAAATGGTTTCCCACCCCATATGCATTTTGGTCAAAAGGGCTCTTCCACAAGCTTCCTTGTGATCTGCTATATATCAACCTATTTTCGACTAAAGCTTTTCTACTATACGGTTTGGAGATGTGCTCATAATAAAGAGCGCGCCCTATAAAGCCTTGGTTCATTCGTTTATGATATACGGTATGTGGTTTAACTTTCTTCTCTTTGGTGCATTCATATCTCTACGATAGGAAATCTTGCATTCCCTTGAAGGTTTATGCGTGTCGGTTGATCGCTGTCCCTAGCGAAGGACTAGCGATTGACCACTTTCCATATCTGTGGCACTTTTTATGATGGATTACTCCGTTGTCAGTGATGGAATAGGCTCAAGTAAATGGTGAATATTTGATGTATTTTGATCCGCTGTCCAGCGATAGATCTATCACAACTATTGATTGATAAAGTTGATAAAAGTAGTCTGCTGTCCAGTGATGGACTAATGCTTCTCTCCACACACTTAAACTGATAATGATCGCCACATTCCAACAATAGCCATGCATCACACCATTTGTGTAGTTACAGAAGTATGTTTATGGTGTAGAATACCAGCAATGAATCACTCTTCGGTTATTTTCAAAATTCATGAAAATGTCATTCACATGCTTGCAATCAACCCCTTAACATTAATAGTTTGTTGTAGACATGTTTAGAATGTGCTCTAGGATTAAAAAAAATTCTCCTCTCTAAGATTTGGGATAGATAAAAAATCATTGACAATGGTTCCCCGTCTCTTCTCACACTAATTGAGAGCCTTCTCACCTAACATTGAGCTCTGACACATGCACTTCAGGAGGATGGGAGCTTTGATACCAAGTTGAAACAACATAAATTCAAGCAAGATGACCTCCAACTATAGCATTGAAATAATATTCACAGTTACACAAGAAAGATTAACAAACTATAGAGTTCACATTGACCAAGTAGTCAAGTGTAAAGTGAACATTGACTTCAAAGACAAATTTTGGCATGAGAAAATTCTAGGCTTTGAAGACCTTTACTTGAGAGAATGGGTTTGAGCTCCCATAAAGTTCAAGGGCTAGGACTTTTAGGACTGGATAGTTTGCAAAAGCCTTTTTTCTCAAAACATTTTATAGAATGTAGAATTTGTATTATATATGGGAAACCTCTTGCACTGTCATGCTTGAATGCCGTAAAGGCATGGTGAATGTGACAATTTTGTAGGTGAAGCCTTGAAAAAGGAGCTTTCCTTTTGAGATGAAGTCATCAAAATATACGATCTCTTTATCTCTCTAAGTTCTAGACAGTTGGGCAAATCTCCTTCAAGCCCTTAGCTACTACTTATGTACTCTTTCATTTTACTTAAAAATTAATGTGAATATACAATTGGTGTGTGAAGCAATTTGTCTTGTCTTGTCTAGAAAGCACTTGATGGTCTGTGTATATGTGATTGAATTGATCCGTCTCAAATTGTCAACTTGATATCAGAGCAAGGTGATGGATGAAAATCAGATTCAAGAGAAGTCTTAGCTAAATCGATGTTGGTTAATTTTGGAAAAGGCTAGAGAGCAGCAAAAAACCTTGTTTGGAAGCTATGGTGCATCAAAACCAGACAGTTGTAGATTCAATAGATTGCTCTTAGGCAAGATATAGCCTCCCACTATATTATAAAGTGCAAATTCTACATAGGATTTGATCATAGTGAGCTCGAAAGTCTAAGATTTTGTTAAAGGTTCTCTTGGGAGAATTTTGAACATTATGCACTCATTAATGCACCAATTGATAAACCATCAATTGCAGCATATAACCAATACTAGACCAACCTCATAGGAGTGGGTTTGCCACGTGGCATTTTGGCCATACATGTGTGGAATGTACAAAATTTACACTATTCTTCATGGTTTTTGATCAAGCTCGATTTGCCAATTTTTGGCAATTCTTCACACTCCTCAAATTTAGCTGATCTATCTACAAATCTCTTGCTAGATGAATGAAAGCTTTTAGAAGTGCTAAGAAATCCAGCCACAAACAAGGAACTTTTGAGACTCCACTAGAGAATGATGTCCATGAAGGATCCTTCACCACCTCTTAAAGGATCCCTTACAAGATGTTCCATATAAGTGTCCATATACATGTAGCACACTTCAAAGCTAAACATTATGCCAAGCCATGGATTCCAAGGCATTTTGTGCACTTGAAGATACATCATTAAAAAAATTAAGTGGATACACAATGTTGCCAAAGACAACTTGACTTGCTTGATCCACATGATTGAGCCTTGATGGCTCCATCTTGATACTCATGGTTCTTCTTGGAGTCCTTGGGTCTTAAGCTTGCTCCTCCACTTGACTTGACTCCAAACCATCAATGAATTGAATAAGGTGTTGATCCAAACGTGCTTCTTCAAGTTTACAAATCTTCCACTCTTGAAAGATTACATTTCCACCATTTACAACTTCTTTGATGGAAAACAAGTAGATTCTACAATCTCTACTTGAAGAGCAAAACACTACTATTATTCTTGTCATTGAAATAGGATAATCTTTGGTCCTTACATTGGAATGATCATGCACAAAGCATGTGGACACAAATATTTCCAAAGCAAATGATGTTTCATCTTTTATGACTCTATTCAAGCTATTACAAAAATAGTTATCCAATGAAATTGCCTTATCATTGAACAAATGTAGATTTCAAAGCATCGCATTTCATTGTCTTGTCATACAAAGTAATAAACACCATGAATCTTAAAGGTAAGAAACAAGTCACCTCATGTCTACTACTACTTTCCAAAAATTACTCAAAGATAGTAGACTCTCCAATGCTCACCACCCTTGCAAGATGCACACTTGAATGGACAATTTGCATGCAATTTGATGACTCGGCCATTGTCATTGAGGACTCCCTTGAAACTCTCATGCTTTGAGGCGGATCCTCAAGATCTTCCTCCTCAATGCAAGCAAGATCACACTTTGCCAAGATCTCTTCTTGAGTGATCTCCTCCTTTGCCAAGCTCACCCTCTCAAAAGCAACACTAGCTTCCAACTTAAACAATCTTCCAAGCCTAAATCCCTTTGCAATGCAAACATCATTCTTCAAGATGAAACAAACACCATGCTTAAAGTGGACATCCAAACCACTTTCTAAGATTAGACCAACACTAAGCATATTCCTGGTGATTGATGGTACATAAAGGACATTTTCTAGATCCATGCATTTTGAGAATTCTAGACACAAAGAGATGGTGCCAACACCATCTATCCTACACTCTTCATCATTTGTAGTAAAGACAAACCTTTTAGCATTGAAAAAGTGTAAAGTTGAGAAAAAGTCCTTTTAACAAGACATGTGGGAGCTAGCCCCACTGTCGATCCACCAATTGTCTCTTGAATTGCTATTGCTTGTTGGTGAGGATGTAGATGCCATCAAGAATACATCTACTTCATCCTCCTCCTCCTCCTTTGCAAGGTTTCCTTGTTTGTCCTCCTCCACTTGTGCTCTTAGCGTCTTGTAACATTCAAATGCATAATGCCCCTTCTTTCCACAAAAGAAGAATTTTTGCTTTGGGGAGTTCCCCACCATTTTGGTCAAACGGGCTCTTCCATGAAGCTTCCTCATGAACTGCTATATGTCACCTATTTTCGACTAAAGCTTTTCTACTATACAGTTTGGAGATGTGATCATTATAGAGAGCGTGCCCTATCAAGCTTTGGTTCATTCGTTTCTAATGTACGGTATGTGTTTAACTCCCTTCTCTTTGGTGCATTCATATCTCTACGATAAGAAAGCTTGCATTCCCTTTGAAGGTTTATGCATGGTGGTTGATCCACTGTCCACAATGATTGACCACTTTCCATATATGTGGCACTTTTTATAATAAATTACTCCCCAATGTCCCCAACGATGGAATAGGCTCAAGTAAATGGTGAATATTTGGTGTATTTTGATCCACTGACCAGCGATGGATCTATCACAACTGTTGATTGATAAAGTTGATAAAAGTAGTCCATGCTGGACTACTAACGCTTCTCTCCACAAGGCTTAAACTGATAATGATCACCACATGCCAACGATGGCCATGCATCACACCGTTTGTGTAGTTACAGACGTATGTTTATGGTGTAGAATGCCAGCAATGAAGCACTCTTCGGTTCTACATTCATTTCATGTATTTATGATGGATGTTCTTATGATAACCATAACACACTTTAAGCACTACTATCCGACAAGTGATAGAATGTCTCTTCAATCTTATTTTGTCTTTGAAAGGTTACTTACAAGAACCAACTCTGCTTGCATTCTAGCATACAAGATTTAAGACTCAAATGCGTGCATGCTCCGGTGTTATTTGTCCCTTCCAAACTATCACCTAGAATCTGAGAGAAAATTACTCACAAAGATGAGCCAAAACTAGCCTCGGCTAAATTAGCACTCAATCAATAGCACTATCAATCTATATCAGATAGAATATGACAAGCACTCATAGAACAATAGTAAATGAGCTTCGCAATTGAGTATTAGATGTTTAATAGACTTAATTCATTTTGTCGTACCTCATTTAAGTAAGTATGTCAAAATTTGTATTATAAAGGAGTTGATAGTACTCCAAACAAAGCACTTAATTCATTTATTGTCGTAACTCATTTAAGTATGTCAAAATTTGTACTATAATGATGGTTTTTAATGATTTAAAAATGAAGTCATTGAGCATATGATCACATGAACTTATCGTTAGTCATATGCTAGATTATATGTTGAATTGGTAGCTAATAGTTGATGGTAAAATTACAATTTATCATACCACATAACATCTAGGTAAAGTAAGAAACTACAGTTGAAAATTGTTAAGAATTGTCAATTTCAATTACTTATGTGGTCATTACCTTATATATTTGAGTCTTCACTACACATTACCACACACCTACTTAGAATAGACATGAATAGAAGAATCAATTTTAACCCTTCTTATCCATAGTGCCTTCTTGGTAGCTTGAGTGGTTGCCACATATTCAGCTTCTATGGAAGATGAGGAGAACAACCTACCAATCAAACATCTTCCTCCTCTCATCAAGGAAAGAGCATCGACAAGACTGGAAATTCAACTGAGAGAAGAACTACGAAAATGCCTAGAAGTAAAATGGAGGATACAGGCCTCCCAGAAGCTAATATATGCCAAGAAACCCAAGATGAAACCGTCAATGGCAGATATGAGTGATAAAAAGACAAAAATAAAACACTCAAGCATGTGAGTTGTGAAGTTGTTGGGAGCTCTCCAATTTTGAGAATGTCAACCACTTGCAGCAATAAGACATTCTAGTTACATTGCGGCAGATTGCAGAAAGCAGTTTCTGATAAAGACTGGCAACAATAAGCACTTGGTTTTATGCAACCAAACGAGGATCTATGCTTTTTAAAGTGAAGATCGAAGATGCCAATGCGCAAGCGGAGTGACATGGAATGATATTGGCTGATTTTGATGAATCCCCAATATACTCGGCCAGGGCAACCCAAGAGCACCTCTCACCTTAGACCAAGGAGGTCTCTGAGAAGATGAGATGAACGAAGACTGAGAGCCGAGGAATACGTTAATATTGTCAACAAGTAGAAACTATGTAAGCCTCATGGTGAATCCTAAAAGATGGAATCACCATGTAGGAACTAGTATTTCTAGGCTAATGTAATAAATGCAAGTAGACCCCTCTTAAAGAAAGTAGAGTGAGCCACCTTTTGATGGTGACATCTACTGGAGAGCATTATTCCACTTGTAATTTGTGAAATGTGGAAATGCCACTATGATGCCACCTAAGGAGCTCTCTTGCTTATTTAAAAGACTCCCTCTTTGAGAAGAGGAGTTTTTTGTGTAGTGCATCTACTCCATGTCCAAATGAGAAGAGCCTGCATCAGTTTGGTGCATCCTTTGAGCTCCTTGATCATTATTGTTTTCTTAAGTGATTCTCTTATGATCATGCCCTTCCATCCCTTGTGTGTGGTGTGAAAGATTCAACTAGTTTCATCACATTTTGCAGGATTTTCATATTTGGCATATTGAGGCCAAAACTTGTTTTAGACTTAGAGGTTGACTTTTCAAAGTTCATTAGTTTCAATTTCATTTGAATAAACACTTTTTGAAAGTGTGGGAAAGATAGAATGCGAGTTTGAGTTGATTCAATTTGAATAAGTTGGGTACATTGAATCTAGACCCAAAATTGGTAGGGTTAGCATTTTGGTGGGAAAGCCAAGTGGCCAAATAGGGTTTGGACCTATTATAAAAGGATGAAACTCGTGGAGAGAGTCATCTTCTCTCTTCTCTATCTCATTTCATGCTTATACATGGTTCTCTTGGGTTCTACTATCCATTGGTGCACTATCTTGGTGATTGCTTGCAATTCTATGTGTAGAATAATCTATATTTGTTATTTTGGATCCACACGTGTGAAATAGACTAGCTTGCTGGTTTTGTATGGACAGCAACAGTACATAATCATTTCATTCAAGTTTGATCAAGTTCTATTAGTGTTTGCATCTCAAATTGTGTGAAGATGCTGATTTTTCTACATTGGTGAGATTGGTAGTGTATTTCTCTTTCTAACCAAAGATCATTCAAGTAGATTGGATCTTAAGGATCTGAAATCTTTCACATGGTATCAGAGCTTGTGTTTTAGGTTATGAAGGAGGAAATCAGATCTATCAATGATTTGGTGAAGATATCAAGTCTAGAGCATGCTAGAGAGTATTCTACACCAAAATCGGATTTTTTGCTTTTGTAGATTGGATCTTTTGTAGATCAAAACACTAAATAGGTCAATATACTTGTTCAATTCCGATTTTTGAATTCACATACTGGATTTGGCCGATTTGTGGATCATTGGTTCAGCCTAAGTGGTGGCTTATAGATTGCATATCAAATTTTCAGCATTTGCATGTAGATTTGGAATAGTTAATTTTTTGTGATTTTGTCAAAACTCTAATTTTGATTGGATCTCTAGATAGTGAGGTTGCTGGACTTCATTTGAGTGTGTTTCAATCTTAGGAAGTGGCAAAAGTCATTAGATTGAGAATAGATCATAGGTTGATTCTATGATTCTATGTGTTGATTTGCTTGGATAAGTGCTAGAAGAGAATTTGTGAGATAGTTTCAAATCTTGGTGATTTCTTTTGAAAGCATTTGTTGTTGTTCAAAGGAGTGCTTTGTGCATTGAAGCAGGTTGAAAGAGAAGATCAGGTCATTGCTACATGGCAACCTCAATTGGAGTCATGTTGGAAGCCAATGATAGGCTTACCTCAAGTAACTATTCATTATGGAAAGTGAGGATGGAGTCACTTCTTGAGATGAATGATGTTTTGGATATTGTTGTAGGTTTGGAGGAGAGACCAGCAACACAGCAAGTTCAATTGAGGTATGACAAGAGGGCCAAGAAGGCTCTACACATGATAAAGATTAATGTTACCAATGAACTTCTCAAGGAAGTTGGTAAGTGCACATCATCTTTGGAAGCTTGGAATTCATTGAAGAAGCTTTATAAAACCAAGTCTACTTCTAGAGTGTTGACTCTAAGAAGGCAAATCTTTTCTTGTTTGCAAAAGAATGAAGAAAGTCCAAGTACTTTTGTTTTGAGAATGAAAGCATTAAGTGATGAGTTAGCTTGCATAGATGAAAGCATTAAGGAAGGAGAGCTTATTCAAGTGATTCTTAATGGCTTGTTGGATGCTCATGCTAACATTGTTCAAAGTATTGCTATTCAAAAGACTTTGCCAAGTATGATGGATCTTCAAGAGATCTTGATCAATGAGGAATATAGGCTTCAAGCAAGAGGTGGATCTACATCGACACTTCAAGAGGATGCTATGTTCACAAAGGGCAAATTCAAGGGAAAAACCAAAAGCAAGTGGTCTAAAGGGCAAGATCAAGTGGATGCTTTTTCAAGTGGCAAAAAGAAGGATAGATCAAAGCTCAAGTGCTTCTATTGTGGCATCAAAGGACACTTTGCAAGTGAGTGCTACAAGAAGAAGAGAGATCAAGGAGACAAGCAAGGTAATGTTACTCTTGATGAGGATGGTTTGGATGTGCAAGATGCAAATGATGATGCTTTTGTGATGTCTTCATGTATGCTTGCTAATGATGGAGATCTAGATCCTTGGTGGATTGATAGTGGAGCAAGTTCACACATGACCTTTCACAAAGAGTACTTCACTTCTTTGTTGGCATATGGAGATGACAAGAGGGTGATCTACACGGCCAATGATGGTGAGTGTGCAATCAAAGGGATTGGCACAGTTCCTATTTCTCTCTCTACAAATAGGAATGTTCATTTGGAAGATGTCTTGTTTATTCCATCTATTACCAAGAATCTGCTTAGTGTGAGTCAAATGCTAAGTAAGGGCCTCAAGGTGGAGTTTGATGGAGATGTTTGTTTGATCAAAAGGAAGGATGTCTTGATTGAAAAAGGTAAAAGGCAAGGGAAGTTGTTCAAACTTGATGCTTGTGTTATTGCTAACCAAGTTGGATGTGTTGAAAGGGAGAAAATTTCTATTCAAGAGGTTTGGCACAAAAGGATGGGACACCTCAACTTCAAGTCATTGGAGGTAATGGCAAGGAAGAAGGTTGTGATTGGTCTTCCAAGTTCCTTAAGTAATGACAAGCATGTTTGTCAGTATTGTGCTTTGTCTAAGTCACATAGACTACCTTATACTAGATCTATTTCTAGATCTACAAAGCCTTTTCAACTTGTACATTCGAATATTCATGGATTTACTACAATTAGCAATAGTGGAGCTAAGATGTATGTAACATTCATTGACTATTTTAGTAGATTTTGTTGGATCTATCTACTAAAGAGCAAGGATGAAGTGTATGATGTCTTTGTCAAGCTCAAGAATGCAAGGGAGAACTAATTTTCCACAAAGATCAAGTGCTTGAGAGGTGACAATGGTGGTGAGTACATATCTAACAAGTTCAAGGCCTTTTGTAATGAGCATGGGATCAAGAGGGAGTATACAACATCAAGGATCCCACAACAAAATGGAGTGGCTGAAAGGAAGAATAGGACTTTATGTGAAAGTGCTAAAGCTATGAGGTTAAGTGCTAACCTTGACAAACCATTTTGGGATCAAGCTTTGTTGTGTGCCAATTTCTTGTGCAATAGGTGGCCAAGTGCTATTTTGGATGGAAGGACACCTTTTGAGATGCTATTCAAGAGGAGACCAAGTGTCAACTTTCTAAGAACTTTTGGATGCACATGCTATGTCAACATTACTCTTGATGATAGGACCAAGGAGGATCCATCTTCAAGAAGAGGTATTTTTGTTGGATATAGTGAGGTGAGTAAAGCCTACAAGGTTTACATTCCTTCTACTAACAAAGTGATTGTTGGTAGAGATGTCATTTTTTATGAGGGAAACATTCCAAAGGTGTCTTCAAGCATGATTGATGCTAAAGTAGATGGATCTAACATTCTTGATGTTGATGAGAATGATCCTACTTTGGATGGTGGTAATGATGGACCTTCATCAAGTCAAAAGCCAAGGAGAACATCAAGAGAAAGACAAGTAACTTCAAGGCTCACATATGATCAAAAGGGTAAGCAAGTAGTTTTTGGAAATTATGTTGCTTTCCTAACCTCTTTGTATGAGCCTACAAGTTTAGATCAAGCAAGGAAAGAAGAGGAGTGGATCCAAGCAATGGATCTTGAGTATCAAGCTCTTATGAAGAGTGAAACATCTTTTGGAGGATCTTCTTGTGTACATGGAGCTATGCAAGTGGATGGATGTTATCTTGTTGTAAAATCAAGTAATGGATCTGGAAAACAAAGTTTGGTCAATGACTTTGATGGACAAGTTAAGATCAAGAGGTTGGTCTCAAAGCGCTTCAACTAGTCAAAAGGGAAGTTGGCAATTTGGAGCTAGTCAAGAACATCAAAGGAGAGGTAATTGGCAAAGGTGTTATGGATCTGTTTTTGCAGCATATTGAAGACTCAAGTAAGGTCAAAGTAGCAGTAAAGAAGTGTTGTTCAAGTTTACTTTACTTGTTCTATCTCATGTTTGAGCAATTTCATGTGGATGTGTGCAAATTGTCAAGATATGGTAAAGCTAGCTACATTGGTGAACATTGTTTTGATGCTGGATTTGTACTAGCATTCTTGGCTGGTTTTGCTGATGGAAATGAAGCTATTGAAGGCTCATTATGTCACTCATTCATGGCCAAGTCATCAAGTGATGATGGCATCTTATGGCAAGATGAAGATGGAGGCTCATTCATGGAGTATCATGGTGGATACATGGCAACAAAGGACAAAGAAGGAGGAGACATGCAAGCAAAAGTTGATCACTCACATTTATTGTTTGTTTGCTGTATTTTTCCAGAGAGTTCAGAGTTGGAAGCATGGTGGAATCATTTCATTTACATTCTATTTGATTCTTCATGTTCTAGTCACATTTTTACATGTAAAATTGATGTAAGAAATAGTGAAGCATCCCAAGTGGACACTATTCTCTATATCAATTATGGTTGTTTCTATTTTGAGCATTACATGATCATTGAAAGGAGGTCAATTCTCAGGAAGAAAATCATTCTTATGATGGATCAAAGTTCTATTGTCAAAAACTATGCTAGGAACAAGCATATTGAGATACAATATCATTTTGTGAGGGAGCGAGTCATTGCAAAGGAGGTGGAGCTTCAACATGTGTCTTCAAGAGAATGTGTAGTTGATATCTTCACCAAATCATTGGGAAAAGACTTGTTCATGAAGCATAGGACTTCACTTGGAGTATTATCAAAGTCTATGTTAAAACTAGTTGAAGAGGGAGTGTGAAAGATTCAACTAGCTTCATCACATTTTGCAATATTTCCATATTTGGCATATTGAGGCCAAAACTTGTTTTAGACTTAGAGGTTGACTTTTCAAAGTTCATTAGTTTAAATTTCATTTGAATAAACACTTTTGAAAGTGTGGGAAAGATTGAATGCGAGTTTGAGTAGATTCAATTTGAATAAGTTGGGTACATTGAATCTAGACCCAAAATTGGTAGGGTTAGCATTTTGGTGGGAAAGCCAAGTGGCCAAAAAGGGTTTGGACCTGTTATAAAAGGATATAACTCGTGGAAAGAGTCATCTTCTCTCTTCTCTATCTCATTTCATGCTTATACATGGTTCTCTTGGGTTCTACTATCCATTGGTGCACTATCTTGGTGATTGCTTGCAATTCTATGTGTAGAATGATCTATATTTGCTATTTTTGGATCCACACGTGTGAAATACACTAGCTTGCTGGTTTTGTACGGACAGCAACAGTACATAATCATTTCATTCAAGTTTGATCAAGTTCTATTAGTGTTTGCATCTCAAATTTTGTGTAGATGCTGATTTTTCTACATTGGTGATATTGGTAGTGTATTTCTCTTTCTAACCAAAGATCATTCAAGTAGATTGCATCTTAAGGATCTGAAATCTTTCACATGTGGTTGTGGATCTAGTAGTGGATTAGTTTTCTTGCTTTCCAAGTTGTGGATTAGACTTCTTTTCTTGCTTGTGGATTAATATAGGAACCAGCATTCAGGTAAACTAGAGAAGCTAGAAATGTGATGTAAATCTTGCAGATTCTTGACATTCTAGTGCTTGATGTTCTTGGGATGTCCAAGAATCAAAAAATGAGTGTTTCTTGTTTCTTGGACTTCTAAAATGCTGTTAGATTAGTTTCTTGTTTCAATTTTGTGGATTAATGTATGTGTTGCATGTTTGATTTGAAGCATGTGATTCCAGTACAAGAGTGACTGCCTTGAGCCATCCTCTGACAGGCAGGACGTATTCTACAATGATTACCAGTCCCTTTCTGCCTAACTTGGGCCTTGAATAAGAATGTTAACTTCAAGAAACTGCCCAACGTAGCCTTGTAACAGGCAGAAACTGTTTTGAAACCAGAGAAGAAGCAAAGACCCAGCCAACTAATTCTCTATAGCAGGGAATCAATAAACAATGTTAACTCCTCATGGAATGAATCAATTGATGGCATGAAACGGTTGTCTAATTTTATAAATTACCATATTGGAGGGCTTTATTGATTAATCATCTATTGGATCATGTCCACATATTCAAAAACGTCGGTGAATCACTATGGAACCACATCATTGGCATAGCGCCCTACCAACCCATCTTTTTTATCCTATTTTTTTTTGCCGTTACTACCTCTCTTGGACGCCCACATTCCACCATAGCTGGCGCCCTACATCCGCCTCAATTTTAGCTCACCCTCCTACACTGCTGTCTGTGTTCACCCACTTGCTGCCCATTTCTAGCGCCCTCTTGCTGGCTGTCTGTTGCTGCATTTTTCGCCTTTTTCCTCCCCTATTTCGGGCGCCCTACTGCCTCCTATTTGCTGCCCTATTGGATTCAATAACTGAAAGTGGAGATGAGATTCTACCTAGCGTGCCATGGATTCTTACAAAAGAGCAACTCTGGCATGTTAAATATGTCATAAAACAAATGAGAACTCCAACAGGCTATGCACATTCTTTATGCAAATCATTTACCAAAGATGGTAAATTAAGCGAATTTGAATTCGCATGATTGGCATAAGATATTGCAATTCATACTTCCACTTTCTATTCGAGGCTGTTTCAACGATGACGTATGAAATTCGCTTTACAATTTATCATCGATGATGAGGTTTGTATATCCTTTTAAACATTTGTATAAAGATGTGAATTTCAATATTTTTATGTGCTTAAAAACCTAGTGTTATATCAATGTTGCAGGTGAATTTTTTCAAAAGAAATAAAAAATAATGAATTGGATTCCATGAAAATCCAAATGATCGAAATGGTATCTTTGTTGGAAAGAGATTTTCCAACTTCGTTTTTGGATATACAAGATCGTCTTCCAGTGCATTTGGTCGAAGAAGTATCAGTTGCAAGACCTGTGCACACGAGATGGATGTTCTACCTCGAACGTTTTATGAAAGTTTTGAAGGACTTTGTGAGACAAAAGGCAAGGCCAGAAGGTAGCATTGCAAAAGGTTGGCTTGTAAAAGAATCTTTGTTTTCTATCACCAAAATAATCTCACAATCGCATCTGGCAAGTTCACAAATGTGGTGTGAAGAAGAAGATGAACGTGTTAAGGGTGAAGTACCACAAGGAAATGGTGTGGAAAAGAGACTTTCATCTCAATTTTAAAAAAAAATTGACACGTTCATACTATATAATTGTGGACATATGGAAAAGTGGACTTCAAGGTATGAAGAAGCCAAAAAGGAAAGAAACATAACATTGAATTGAAGAAGACATATCAATTGAAGAAGAAGAAGAAGAGCGTTGGAGAATGACGAACCTTTGGAGTATTTACCCTAAAAATGCACTCATGATGGGTTTTTGATACAATGCTAAAAGCATCGAAAACAAAGAAGAAGTGACCGAATTAGAATGGGAATTTGTTCGTGGATGTGCGTGGAAGGTTAGTGTAGTATTGTCTTTGTGAAGTTTTGTTTTTGTACTACTCAATATATAAATAGTATTTTAATTTACACAAATTTGTTGGGGGTCTGTGCAAGGTATTGCTATCATTGAATTCTCTATGTCATCGAAGCTCCAAGCTTTGTTATCCGATGATGACTATTTACCTAATTGAGAGCTTAACGTGAGCAATATTACTAACAGCACTTTGTCTCTTACTTTTTGGCATGTGTGGTGTCTCAGATAAGAAGTTGTTTCTCATAAAAATAGATCAAGGCCAAGATCCATTCAAAATCAACTAATAGAGGGGGATAATCCATTGAATGATGATTCTTAGGTGCCAAGTAAACAATAGCCTTTATTGTCATTGAAGAATAAAGTTTACATGTAGTACAAGCTTTACAAAAAAAAAGAATTAAGTTGTTGACCATCTACCAAACCTTTAACCCATCTACTTATAATAAACATTCATGAAGTCCGACACTTGATGGTATACAAAGCTAATAGAAAATATATAATTCAACCATTCACAAAGTTCAAAGTCATGTTAGGAGGTCTACACTATTGTCAATTGACTCTCTCTCTCTCTCTCTCTCTCTCTCTCTCTCTCTCTCTCTCTCTCTCTCTCTCTCTCTCTCTCTCTCTCTCTCTCTCTCTCTCTCTCTCTCTCTCTCTCTCTCTCTCTCTCTCTCTCTCTCTCTCTCTCTCTCTCTCTCTCTCTCTCTCTCTCTCTCTCTCTCTCTCTCTCTCCTCGTAAAATTGTGTGAACTAAACAAATACCCCTTTAATATTTCTTTGAGTGGTGTGGAATGATCATTTCTAACTAGTAGGCTAATTAGTCATGATAGAGTGGATGTTGAACTCGATGAAAAGGTCACTTTAAAATCTTTTACTAAGCATAAAAATTTGGTAGGACAGTTTATTTCATAGTTGAAGTTTTTTCGATGGCAGACTTTTTGAAGCTTCTTATAGGCTATTATATCCACTAACTTCTTGATAAGCTCTTTATGGACTATGATCTACTTTCAAAATTTGTGATGGATTTCAAAATTCATAATTTAGTAATTGCATGCCATTTCTAAAAGACAATACATTATACAAATGTTCTATGGTCTCAATTATCCACATAACTAAATTCCATTCAATCTCTCTTCATCCCATAAATATCTTCCAATTTTTGCACAAGTTAATGCACTTCATGACTGACTAGTAAAATGTCATGCCAATCCACATTGGTGAGGCCTTGCATGTAGGAAGTTCTCTCTTTCTTTTATTGAGCTAATATTTTCTCTTTTTAAATTCCATGGTGTTCGATTATGGGTAAAATTGATTAGGATCATTTATTCTCACTCTCTAGGTTCTTCTTCCTCGAAATTGAAGTCATGATTGACATTATCTTTGAATATATTGCATGCTTTCAATGTTTGGCTCTCTTGACACTCTTAGTCCTATTTTCATATGAGACCAATCAAAATGCCCTTTGTCAACCTCTTTGTTTCTCTTATCTAACAATTGTAACAAATAGTCTCTGATAACAAGCTTCAACACAGTTGGAAATAAATACATTATGTGTGGCACAACTATGTGGCTATTAAGAAAAAATTGTGTGGCAGCCATGCTTTAATGAAAGAATATTCTCAAATTTACAGATGTTTGCAAATACAAAACTTTTTTGCAAAAATAAAAAATCAAGCGGGGTGGCAAGTAGTTGTTATCCACACAATATTGTCTCAAAGAGTACCAATGAGAGAGAGAGAGAGAGAGAGAGAGAGAGAGAGAGAGAGAGAGAGAGAGAGAGAGAGAGAGAGAGAGAGAGAGAGAGAGAGAGAGAGAGAGAGAGAGAGAGAGAGAGAGAGAGAGAGATGATCGGAGCAATCCAGTTTTCAATACATACTGGACTAGTCAGAATTTTATGACAAATCAAGGGTTACTAATGAAGTGTTATTGAAGCATCTACCTCCATCTTCAATGAGATGCAAGTTAAAAAAACAACAATATGTGAGAACGAAGATTGATAGGGGAAACAGAATCAACAGTATAATAATATATAGTATCCCATTACATAAGGTGATGCCCATGAGGAGGTCATTTGCTCAATAATATGTTGACTTGTCCTCCCAACATTAGACATTACCCACTGCTTGACAAAAGATTAAAACACTTAATGATCGGGAATTGTGAGTTACCTTTCTGTCATGATTTGTAAGCTAACCTTTTGTGAAAAGCTAAGCCCAGAATCTTCTAATATACAAGCTTGCTCATCATGTATAGCTAGATGTTCACCACAAAGTGTGATATTTGTGACAAATGTCACGTAATGCGAAAACGTTATTGGGGTCATGGCTCATCATGTCCAAACAAAAGTAATCTTATTTGGCAAAATGTATAGTATGTCAATAAAGTGTCCATTTTGCAAGTAGAATGAACATTTCATTCTTAGGCCGGTTTTAGACTACATGTTTGGTAAGTTCAAAATTTAAAAAAGAGCTCTCCTATTTGTGTAGGAACACAAAAAGATGGGACTCTCACCCTTTGAAATTCACATTAACTGCGTGGCAGATGACATGGCAAGGACTCACTGCCACATAGGGGCAAGTCAAATTTATTTTTTGAGCAAGCCAATGTCCCCTTGGCATGTTGAGCTACCTCTGGCATATATTGGCCTACATTTTGAAGTTTTTTTAACCCTTCATTATCAATATTACTTTCAATGAAATGCATTTCATTGACCTTTCTAGTTGAAAGGTGATTGCTTGAAAAAAAAAAACTAGCATGCTTCAACCTTTTAACATGAAAAGTTTCATACTTGAGTTTCAAAACACAACACCTTAGATAAAATGGACCAATCGTATGTCAAGATTCAAATGGGCCAATCATGGTGTGGCCTTTCATTTAACACTTACCACCTAAATTCGAAAGAGGGGTGGTCCATTCAACTCACTTGCCAAGATTCAAAAAATGGGTGGCAAGTGAAAGGGCCAGGCAAAGGGACTTGCCGGTAGTCTAGAACTGGCCTTAGACAATCTTTTTTCAATAAGTAGGCCCATTAACTTTATGCTAATGTCATTTGCGGACTATTGTGTCAGAACAAAGTTAACTGAATCTAGCAAAAATAATAGTTTATAAGTAAATAGTTGATTTTTAGTAAGTTGTCTATTCTGCAATGCAAAATGGAATGTCTATAAACATGTTTATTATTATAATTATCAACTACTCTTGCGGATGGATAGCCTTAAAAATTTGTAAATTTTGTACTTATTGGCTACCATTACCAATATACTTCCTGGTTTTTCAAGGGGCTTGGGACCAGAGAATTGTCGGATGGCAAGGTAACCAAGTAAGCCAACCCCATTGGGTGCCATTACCAATCCAGATTTGGACAAGGCTAGATGCATTCACAAGACAAAATGGGCTTTATGAGAGCATGGCTCGGCCATGTCGAAAGGTTTAGTCCCCTAAGGCCTTGGCCTAACCTTACCCTACATGCATAGGTCCATTTTATAAAAGCAAAGTAGTCTACACTCTTCAAATCGACTATAAATATCTACCAATCAATGGGGTTGCATTCATTCCTCGTTTTATTATTTTTTCAAACACAAAAGAGTGCAGACGTCGAGAGTGAGAGATTAGACAGCATGCAGGCAACGTTGGCTCCTCCCCTCGAGAAGAGAGCTCCAGCTCCCACAGTACTACAACATTACGCATCCAGTGGAGGCATGCAAGCCTTGGCTCTTCCCCTCGAGAAGGGAGCTCCAGCTCCCACAGTACTACAACATTACGCATCCAGTGGAGGCATGCAAGCCTTGGCTCTTCCCTTCGAGAAGGGAGCTCCAGCTCCCACAGTACTACAACATTACGCATCCAGTGGAGGCGACAATCGCACGATATCGTCTCTCATCCTCACTGCACCTCTTATTTCAGGACGCCCATCTGTGAAGCTGCTACTCATGTATTCCAATTCCACAGGACGTCGACTCACTATTGATTTAGTTAGCATGAAAGAGGTAGATCTCAACAATGACATGGAAAAGGAAGTAGTCACTGAAATATTTCTAGACCAGAAAGCGCTCCTTACGAATATTTTTGCTTGGGACAAAAGCGGGCGCTATCAAGTAATTATTTGTCTATTCACATCACAGCATTCTAGCATTACAAATTATATAATTGAACTGTTAACGCTCTGGAATTTAAAGTGCTCTAAAACCTTGTTGCCTCGCGTTTTTTGCCATGTTCACAGTTTCTATCCTTCATTGTTGAAAAGCTTCGTCATGAAGATTGCGTGCGAAAGTTTTCTGAAGAAAATGCTGGATCGAGGCAAATTATCTCGTATCGCTCTAATCCCTTCATGTCCACTCAACATTCGTTGTACACGAGTTTTTTGAAGTCATTCGAGGAAGCTATACGGTGGAACCAAGAAGGTTTCGGTATGTGAAATGTTTCAATGGTCCTGCATATTATAGCTAGCATGTTTTCCACTAGAGTATATAATAATCTTCTTCTGTACATTGGATCAAACTCCATTTAAGGCAAATGACTAATCTCATGTCAGCAATCCCATCTTTGAACAGGAAAACTTTTTGATAAAATTCTACATGACCGGCATGTTGATGACAAACTTCAAGAAGACGACATGGTCATTCTGTGCTTCCATGGCACTAACCATGAATGGATGGATAGTATTATGCAAAACGGTATGGATTCTTCCTTAAGAAGGAGCTCACCAGACATGGACTGGTTTGCTACTAGAGCTTCAACAAGCATCGAATATACCACCAAAAAAACTTCAAAAGCGCTTCTTAGTCTTGAAGGAATCAAGTTGCTGGTTTTCCTTTTGGTCAAGGAAGTTTCATCCACGATAGACAACGGTGTCATAACAATTTGCTCATCACGAAATCAGCTGCCTATCGGAGAAGTTACTCTTCGCCCAGGTTTGGTTTAATTATGCGGAATAATCCGAACGCCATCTCTCCGAAGTGCACATGCAATTTCAGACCGGATGTGCAATTCTGCACTCATGCTGATTGAATAGAGTTTGAGTCTTGCAGCTAGTCCTGACTATATATCGGCTACCACTTACTTCTACAAACTTCTACCGCAATTAGTATTAGTTTCATGCCACTACCTAGTGTTCCATTGTTCAAGCTTCAAACTGCTGTTTCCAATGAATTCCACCACCGACCTAGGCGATACATGGCTCTAGAGGCAACTACTCAAGCCTCTCTACTCTGCTGTGCGGCCTCCCCCAGTTGTTGAATTCACAGATAATAAACAAGCCCATTGTTGAAGTTCACATTTTAGTGTTAAACTTTTATGTTTTATTTTGAAATTTGTTAATCATTCAAAATCATCTAGTTTTAATTATAAACTAGCGAAGTTTGCCCACTTTTTGAAAATATTTTGGTAAGGGAGGCCGCCCTCCCCTCCCACATGCTCAGCTGAGCATGACGTTTGCCCGCCCACTTGGGCGGACATATATTAAAATAAAATTGAAAAGAAAAGGGTCCCAAGCAGCGCTCATGCTGCCCGTGAACACTAAAATTTTAATTATAATAGATTTCAAGTTTTAAGGTTCTATTTTATTTGAATTTTTTTTACAACAGGCAAGACCAGTGGTAAAGTTTTTTTTCTTTCTTTTTTTAAGATTGACGATGTCTTCATGACATCTTACCATGAACATGTATCTCAACTTTGGTATGCAAGATGGTGTGTAAGTTGTTTCTGAACCATATTGAGTTCGATTGAAATCAAATATTCGGCATTGAATTTTCGCGCAAATTTCAAAGCCAATGCAATTTCAAAAATCCAAAATGAACATTTTTTTTAAGAAAAAAAATCAATTTTTTTATTATGTTTTCCAACTTAGGAGTAAAAAATGGTAGTCTTTCAGCTTTCTCAAAATATAACCAAATTTCACAGGTTCATTATACGATATGTATGAGTGATAGCCATATTGTTATCTATAAAGAGACATCGATATTCCAATAAAAAGTCGAATATAAGTATCAAACATAACAAATATAGTCAATATTGTGTGAAAATTAAAACAAAACCAATGTCATGAAATGGGAGCTCTAACATTGAAAAAAGTTAGTTGATAATATGTCCTTCATGACTAATAAAGTTGTTTTTTCTAACAAAACATATGGCTTTTTTGAATAGATCACCAATCATGTTTTCATGCGGAATGTTGTCAATCATCTTGTAGAGTATGCCAAAATTCCTACTTGACGAGATGTATCTTAGGACCCTTTTGGCCATTTTCCAATGTGACACAAGAGGACTTTGCATATATTGGCTCAACTTACCAACACTATAACTAAGATCAAGTCTAGTTATAGATAAGCAGATCAAGGAGCCTATAAGCCTTCTATAGAGAGTGATGTCCTCAAAGGATACTTCATCATCTCTTATAGATGCCTTTACACTTTGCTCCATTGATGTCTCAATGCCTTTACTATTCTTCATTCCAAATCTATCTAGGATGGATGTAGCATATTTAGATCGACATATAAAGCTAAAATCCAATCCTGTTACAACTTCTATTCCTAGAATGAAGTGCAATTGGCCGAGTTCAATCACCTTTAACACTTTAGATAAAGCAATTTTAACATCTCTTATTCCATCTAGATTATTTCCACTTAAGATAATGTCATCCATGTAAAAAACAAGCACAATGATCTTTCCATCATTAAACCTCATGTATAATGAAAGATCATAAGAGCTCAATACAAAATTAATGAAAATAAGAAAAGAGTTAAGCCGGGAGTACCAAGCTCTAGGTGCTTGCTTGAGTACATATAGATTCCTCTTCAAAAAATATACTTTCTATTCAAGTTTTTTCTTGATGAAGCCCTCAAGTTTCCTCATGTAGATTTCTTCTTCCAAATAGCTATTGAGGAAAGCATTTGTAACATCAAATTGGAAAAGCATCCAATTGAAAGTTGTTGCAAGACTAATGATCAATCTTATTGTAACTAGCTTAGCCACAAGAGCAAAAGCTTCATCATAATCAATGTCTTTAGTTTGCAAAAAATCTTTTGCTACAAACCTTGCTTTATACTTACTTATTGATCCACCTTGGTTATACTTCAATCTATACACCCACTTGCAATCAAGTGGCTTCTCTTCCCTTGAGAAAGATCAACAAGTTCCCAAGTATGATTCTCCATGAGAGCATCATACTCCACTTGCATAGCATCCATCCAACTTCTTGATCTACAAGAATCTTCATAGCAAGTTGGTTCATCAGGTATTGAAGTAAGAAGAGTATATGAAGTGAAAGATTGAGTGTCTTCTCTTTTATCACCTTTTCCAATGTATGTGAGCCTTGATGGCTCAGCCCTTGCTCTAGTGGATCTTCTGTCATGAATATATAGGATCAGAGAGCTAAGCTCTGATACCATGTAGGAAAATCAAAGAAATCGACTGATATCGGATTAGAACAGGTCTGAGAGAAACAGATGCTCAGATACCATGTCGGAAATCAATGGAAACGTGGTGCAGCGGAAGTGGAGCAGGTCGTGATGGATCGGAAGTGTGGCAGTTACCAGCAAGAGAGTTAAAGATGAATCGAATAATAACAATGCGCAATAGAACAGAGTAGTAGTGGAACGATACACTCTGATTGATATCAAAAATGTGATTACAAGAGCGTGAACTTGGGCGCAAATCAGTGGTCACCAATACCAGGCTTCAGCTGAAAATCGTTGATGGCAGAATATTGGAATACATAAAAAAAAAACTAACTTAATCTACAGTAACTTAACCACTCATCATCGTTACAGAATACTGTCAAAATCATTGTTACAAAAGATGCATGTCAGGGCGTTGACTCTATCATTGATGATTAAAAGTCAGTTGATCAGTGCATTGGAATCCTAAGTTAATCTACTTACAGTCCCACAAAAGGCAGCCGTTATTTTAACAGTATGTGGGTCGGATTTTCTAATCAACGGTATCGGATAGTTTACAAAGGGTCGGAATTATACACTGGGTCGGAATTATACGCAGGGTCGGATTTATACAAAGGGTCAGTTTCAGATATTAGTGCTATCATAGGAGATCATACTATAGATAGAATATTAATAGACTCAGGATCCAGTATCAACTTAATAACAGAAACAATGGTTAAGGAATTAGGACTAGGAAAATAGATACATCCTATCACTTACCATGAAATTCATTTGGCAGACGCATCCAAATGTATACCAGTAGGGGAGCTAAAAGGTATTAGCGCAGTTATAGAGACAGAGACGTTTGTTATGAATTTCTTTGTCATAAACCTAGTAGATACACCACCTTATTCAATATTATTTGGACGACCATGGCTATATCAAGCAGATGCTATTATAAATTGGTCTACCAAACAGATATTTTTTCCAGGCATTCTCACAGCCAGTCCAATAGGGGGTCACCTTTTGAGATGCGGTGAGGAGTTAGCTAAATGTTATGTCCATGACCAATAAGTAGGATTCAATATACTCCTAGTCTTGGATACACGGTACTCCAGTAAATCAAGCTGCTAGTTATGCCACGTCATACTAGATGTAACCCGAAAGTAACTAATATCTTTGTGAGGCCCAAAACACACTAAATGGAGTTTAAACAAGGTATGAGACAGTGTATGCATGTGTAGAGTTATCAATAGCAATTCTATGAATAGGTGGTCCATGCATAGGACTCTATTCTAGGTGAATTTATGTATAGGGAACTTATGGCTATGTGCCCAGGTTGCTTTTGGCTCTGTATTTTGAGGCCAAACTCGCCCTACTCCTCATTGTGATCATTGATTCATTGTCAGGGTTTCACTCTACATTCATGCTTCTTGTTTTTTGGCTTGGGGGTGAAGCTTCTAGAGTTAATTGGTTGCTTCTACTTGGTTGGGTGGTTGCTCCATAGTGTGTTTTCCATTGTGTTTTGTCTTGTAAGCAGGATCTTAGGGAGCTTCCCTCACACTAGACCTGCTGAATCTTGGATCAATTTCATAGAGTGCTATGAGATTGATGAGGATGAGGAAATACCAATAACATCCGAGTCAAGGAAAGTTCTGGGTAAAACCAGAGCAAGCCTGACCGAAGGGATGGTAAATAAAACAAATTATGTAGAAATAGAAATTAATAAAGGTAAAATTTTGAATTTATATAAACACCAATCGGACCAGGAACGTGAAGAGTATATATTACTTCTTCAAAAATACCACAATGTATTTGCTTGGTCGATGGATGATTTAATAGGAATACCAGTTAAATGGGACGAACATAGAATAGATCTTATTCATGGAACAATACCTGTTAGACAACGCCAATATAGATTGAATCCAAAGTACTCATTGTTAGTTAAAGATGAATTAGATAGATGTCTTAGAGCGGGTATTATATATCATGTTCTAAGCAGTGAGTGGGTGTCACCAATAGTTATAGTACCTAAGAAGAGGACGGGCAAGATTAGAGTTTGCCAAGATTTTAGGAAACTAAATGCTGCTACAGCAAAGGATGATATCTGTCGTATACAGATACTATTCTTGACCAGGTAGCTGGTCATGAACGTCATAGCTTTTTAGATGGATTCTCAAGTTATAACCAAGTTTTTATAAAAGAGGAAGATAGATCCAAGACCACTCTCACCACTGATTGGGGGATGTACGCGTATACGTGAATGCCCTTTGGTCTTTGTAATGCACCTGCCACATTTCAACATATGATGACAAATATTTTTCAAAAAAATTTAAGGAAGTTTTTAGAAATTTTCATGGATGACTTTTGTGTCTATTCATCAACTAAAGATCATTTAGACGCATTAGAAAAAACATTGAGAAGATGTCAAGAGACATCTCTTAAATTGCATCCAGCCAAGTGTTACTTCGGGATGAGGGAAGGCATCCTGTTAGGACATAAAATTTCAAAAGACGGTATACAAGACGACATCAAAAAAGTAAAAATGATTTTAGAGTTATCAGAACCAATTAATCTACGAGAGCTTAGAGGTTTTCTAGGAACGTACGTTATTATCGTAGGATAATTAAGAATTATGCCATAGTAGTAACTCCTTTAACAAGTTTATTAAAAAAGTCTGCTGAGTACCATTGGTCACAGAACCATCAGCAAGCCTTTGATCAATTGAAAAAGTCATTAGCAGAAGCCACTAAAGTTAGACCTCCAAATTAGGCTAAACAGTTCCATGTATATGTAGATACATCATCGTTTACAATAGGTGTAGTGCTTAGTCAGAAAGATGACCAAAATATAGATTACCCAATTTATTATGCGGGTAGGCAACTCGCTGCATCAGAAAAGAATTATTTCGCTACAGAGCGAGAAGCACTAGGAATGATTTATTCAGTAAAGAAATTTAGACATTATCTTTTAGGATACTCTTTCGTTTTTCACGTAGATCACTATGCATTGAAACATTTAGTGAATAAACCTGATCTTTTGGGTAGGGTAGCTAGATGGGTATTATTATTAGATGAGTTTAACTATGAAGTGGAATTAAGAAGAGGCAAGGATCATCAAAATGTGGATTCTATATCCTGCCTCCAAACGAGAAATCAGTTTGAACCCATTTCTGATGAATTTCTGGATGAACATATAATAATGTCCATCAATTTATATGACATTATTAAATTTTTATAGGACCTTATTTATCCTGAACATTTTAATAAACAGCAAAAAATTGTTTTTCTTTCAAAAGTAGGACCTTATACGATTATAAATAGGATATTGTATAAGTTAGGAGCTGATCATAGTCTCCACCAATGTTTAGAACCAATGGAGACAACCGTTGTAATAAGTGCATTACATGAGGAAGATTCGGGAGGGTCACTATGCTCTTAAAAACACTGCAAAAAAAATTTTCAATGCTAAATATTGGTGGCCTACCGTCTATAGAGATGTTAAATTATTCATTCAAAGATGTGATCTTGTCAGAGGATGGGGAAACTCAGCTTCACGACACATTGGCCGCTTACTCCAATTATTCCCTTAGCACCATTTAAGAAGTGGGGGATAGATTTTGTAGGGCCTATCAAACCGATCACGAGTAAAACTCGTCGTCATTACATTCTCGTTGCCACGGACTATGCTTCCAAGATGATAGAGGCCGAAGCCACAATTAAGAACGATGCTAAGACTGTAGCAAAGTTTTTATTCCAACATTACCACGCAATATGGATGTCCCTTAGAACTCGTTAGCGATAGAGAAACCCATTTTCTTAATCAGACCATCGAGGCCATGTTGTCATATTTTTCTATTACACATCGCCAAACCACTCCATATAATCCAAAAGTGAATGGGCTTACAGAGCGGGCAAATGGACCTCTGTGTAAAATTTATTCTCAACAGATATTTGAATTCTTTTGTAATGCCGCTCATTTTTTCATTCCAATAGATAGTTGGCACTCATATTTCCATTCCAATGTGATGATGGCATTCATAATTGAAGTTGGCTTCCATTCTCGTAAAAGGAATGCATATGTAAACATTTTGCTATTTTTTTTTATTCAAATTTGGGGATGGCGGTCATATTCTAGATCCAGTGAAAATATTGCTCTTTTCGTAACCAATGGAGAGAATATTTTTGAATTTAGTATGGAGTATCATAACAGCATAGTAAGCACACTATGAAAGCTTGAAAAAATCAGTTATGGAGTAGAAGACAAAAGCAAGAGAGAGATGACTTCAAAGCTCACTACGTAGTACAATCTACCTTGTACCATGCCAAGGACGAGGGATCCCTTATGGGATCACGTGACCTTCTTATTGCAACTCTAGCATAAAAAGGTGGACTTGTAGATATTGCAGCATCTCTTACACAAGTGGCACTTCTTGGATTAGGGCACACCCATATCATCAATGTGGATACAATGTTGCTCCTTGCCAGTAGCACTAGCATCATTGGCAGTGACAAGAAACCGAACGAAGGAGAATGAGGTTGTTCCTTCGATGAGGACATGCAAATACTAATTTGTAAACCCTTGACTCCTATAAGTAGTACAATAAAAGCTCAAAGGTTACTAGTTTCATTTTAATTGGAATAGAAGTAAATTTGATCAGAATTTAAGTTTGAGAGTTCTATATTGGATCAACCTAATCTTAGTTTGAGTACTAGGATTTGAGAGAGGTTGATTGAGTAAATGAAATTATGTAATTAGAGGTAAGTTGGATTGAAGAATTCTTGAGATTGAATGTTATTCGTCTCAAAGATTTTTTGGATATGTTATTTACTCATGAGATATAGAAAATATTTTGTAGCTGAGTTACAATTTCTTAGTGAGATATGTGGGTAACATATGTGGGTTCTGGAGAAATCTTCCAGATAAGAATGTGTTTATGTACTGGGTCATAGTGAGATTATTCTCATATGTGCACGATTAACTTGTATGAATCTACTGTGTAATCCTAGTTACTAAGGTTATCTTAACCTAGTCGGTGAATATGCACATATGATCAAGTATAGTTTTGACATATACTTGTAGAGTTAACAAAACTTTGTATAAAAGATTTATGGATTGACTTATAAATGATTTGGATAAGGATCTAAATGTGGTGTTATACTAGTATAATTGAATTCTTCACCTAGACATTTGAGATTTCTGAGTCATTGACAATTAACTTGAGTAGTTGATTACTCTAGAGTGAAGTTAATTGGTAAAATGATCAGTGTGATGTGGATTCACCAAAAACTGACGGTTTTGAATTATATGGCTTGTATGATTAGTGATCATTTTGGGTTCATCAGTTAAAATTATGTGCATTGGATATAGTGTACTCGTGGGATAGAGTGTTCCTTAGTTAAGGAATAGACTCAACTCATTAGTGATTGTATCACAGAGCACTCAAATGGATAACGAATCATAATGAATCCAAGAATAATAACTGAATTGATATTCAGCGGGACTTTGGATATCTAGGTGTGATTCTGGATTGTAATCTAAATATTTTGTAGTTGAAGATAATTGACATTTTGGTATGCGTTCAGTTTTTAATTACCAGTTGTTTATAGAACTTGAATCTTGCACTTCAGTCCAAGAATCCTATTTGAAGAATATTCCTAAATCCAGTATTTTCTTAGTGGAAAGATTTTGGAATGATTCTTATTTTTTCTGAGTTATGTAGAACATATACTCCATTATCTTGTAAATGATTAAGTATGATTTTGATTCCAGAAAATTATGATTGACGAATCACAAAAATCTAAATATTTATGATTGATGGATCTTGGTTGGGTGGTTGTTCCATAGTGTGTTTTCCATTGTGTATTGTCTTGTAAGCAGGATCTTAGAGAGCTTCTCTTTTATTTTCAATTAACAAAAGATTTTGGTTTGTGTTATTCTCGTGATGTAGGGTTCAAAATGCTTTCCTACAATGTTGCTAGTTGGGCATCCCTCAAGGACGACCGCAACAATGTCTAAGGAGGATGCACCATCGTGTCAGGAGTAGCAATTCTTTGGGTCAGCAAGAAGTAGACCATTGTGGCTTAGTCATCCTGTGAAGCAGAGTACATAGCAGTAGCAAAGATGGCCAATGAAATAATTTGGCTCAAACAGTTCCTTGACGAACTAGGCGAAAAGAAGAACGAACCCCTGGATTTGCAGATGGACAACACATCTGCAATACATCTGACAAAAGACCCTGTGTTTCACTCAAGGACAAAACACATTGCGATCACGTACCACTTGATAAGAGATCTGATCGAGAAGAAGATGTTGTAGACTACTTTCATTGGAACAAAGGAGATGATAGCTGACATTTTCACAAGGCCTTAGACAAAGGTCAGTTTGAGAAACAGAGGAGCATTCTTGGAGTCGTCAAGCTATCATGCTTTGAGAGGGAGTTGAAGAAACAAAATGTTTCTATTTTCAAAGCCTTGCTAGCTCTCCACTCTGATTTTGATAGAAAAGACACACAAAAACGAGATCGTGTAGTTGACATTGAATAGTCTGAGTGAGTCACATCAAATATTTGTGACAAGTATAGCTACAAGAGAGAACCTTCCAACCTATGAGGAACTAGGTGGATTGCTTTTGCAGGAAGAGCAACATCAAGACAACTTGAATCATTGTAACAGGGGCTATGATCAAGCTCTTGCAGTTAGCGGATGAGGAGGAAGATTTGGTCATGAAAGGTATCAATTGAGAGGTGGAAACTCAAATTGTGGATCGGCCCAACAATTTCAAGAACAATCCAAAGATGATCCGAATTGAGACAATTGGAATCAAGGCCGAGTTCAAGGACGCGGCTATTCCTGACAAAATAAAACTGGAAATTGTAGGTACTGCAACAAACCTAGCCATTGGGAGCGTGAATGCTTCAAGAAACAAAAGGAGATAGAACAAAGAAAAGACAAATGGCAAGCGGGCAATTATGCTGATCAACATCAATTTGATGATGATTATTATGAAGACAATTATGCTGATCAACATCAATACGATGATGATCAATATGAAGATGATACTAGTGAGAGTTCAAACTTGTTCATTACAATATTAATGACAGGTGATGAAGCCAAGAATACCTGGTACATTGATAGTAGTGCACATGACTTCAAGGAAAGAGTGGTTCCAGAACTCAAGGAAACTCACAATGGTGATGAAGTTGGACAAGTCGATGGCAAATTGCTATCTGTTAAAGGATTTGGAGTGGTACCAGTGAAGTTAGCCAGCGGGTTGATAAAGCGGATAACCAATGTGCAATATGTACCTGGCTTAGCTAACAATCTGTGAAAAATACAGATCCTAAGTGGATCTAAACTCCAAGATCATTGGCTTGAATGCTTGCACTCCAAACTACATAAGCTAGGAATTGGCAACACATTCTATGCTACCTAGAATGCAAAGAACTTGATCAAAAAGCATTTATCACAAATGGAAACTTCCATAAACATCAAGTGCGGCCCAAAATAGCATTATACAGTCCATAATACATCAGCCTACCACTTTTGGAAAGCACCTAAGATCATACACAATAGCTTGAAGACAATACACACAACAATGCTCTCAATGGAGGAAGAAACAATGACAATGATCTATTGATCTCAATGAAGCATACAAAAGGTTTCTCCAACCTGTTCTCCACGACTTCCCTACTATTTATGGATGAGGAAGATACTCTCTCTCCTCTCTCTAGAAGGTACTTGACCCTAGATATTCCCTATATAGGAAAAATAGCTAAAAATGGCTTATATGACCAAAATACATCAAAATGGTCTCATTTTGAAGGGTATGAAGTTTGACACTTCATCATACTGAAAAAATACAGTAAATAAAAACATTGTGGCCCGGTTCACACGTGTGAAACTCCAGAACCAAAACTATTTACAATTTTAGCCAATTTAGGCCTCAAACTAGCTAGGAAATGTTGACAATTTTCACACTCCCTCTTCAACATTGGATGCTAGTTTCAACATAGTCTTTGAGCACATTCCAAGATTAGATCTATGAATTAAATATAGGTCCTTTCCCAATGGTTTGGTGAAGATATCAGCCACACACTCCTTTGAAGAGACATGTTGAAGCTCCACCTCTTTGGCAATGACTTGATCTCTCACAAAATGGTGAGCAATCTCAATGTGCTTGCTCCTTGCATGAAAAACAGGATTGCTTGCCAAGCTTTGGGCTGAAAGGTTATCACAAAGTATGATTGGAGTCTTCTCTGGTTCCAGCAAGTGAAGATCCAATAACATCCTCTTGATCCAAAGAATCTCCTTGGTGCATGTTGTTAATGCCTTGTACTCGGCTTCGGTGGAAGATAGAGAGATAGTTGGTTGCTTCTTTGATAGCCATGAGACCACTCCATCTCCAAGATAGATTGCAAAGGCACTTGTTGACTTCCTATCCATTTGATCACCTGCAAAATCTGAATCTGAAAATCCACAAAGGTTAGGTGTAGTACCTCCATACAAGATGCCAAAATCTCTAGATCCCGAGATGTATCTAAGTACTCTCTTTCCTAGCTTCCAATGAGCCTCACTAGGATCTTGCATAAATTGACTTAGTTTACCAACCACAAAGCTTAGATCAGGTCTTGTGATGGTTAACCATATAAGAGATCCTATTAGCTTTCTATAGAGAGTAATGTCCTTGAAGGATCTTTCATTACTTCTTGTAGTTAGCTTTACATTTGATTCCATAGGAGTAGAAACAACTTTACAATCTTCCATATGAAACCTTTTTAGAATAGAGTTAACATACTTTTCTTGACATATGAATGTAGATTTAGAAGTTCTAATAATCTCTATTCCTAAGATATAATGAAGTTTACCAAGATCTTGAATTTCAAACTCTCTTTTGAGTGCCATCTTGATTTCATCTATATCTAGATTGTTACCACCACTTAAGATAATGTCATCAACATAGATCAAAAGTAAAGTGATATCATTTTCATTCAATCTAAAGTAGAGAGAATGATCATACTCACTCATAACAAAGTTTTGAGAAAGTAAGAAGGAATTGAGCTTAGCATACCAACTCCTTGGTGCTTGCTTTAGCCCATACAAACTCTTTTGGAGATAGCACACATGATTAGGCTCATCATGTGAAACATAGCCCTCGGGTTGCTCCATGTAAATATCTTCTTCAAGATCACCATTCAAGAAGGCATTAGTAACATCCATTTGCCACATATCCCAATCATAAAGAGTTGCAAGAGAGATTAGGATTCGAATAGTTACCATCTTTGCCACGGGTGCAAAGGTCTCATCATAGTGAATACCATATTCTTGAGCATACCCCTTTGCCACCAACCTTGCCTTGTACTTGTTGATTGATCCATCTTGATTTGTCTTGATCTTGAAGATCCACTTACAACCAATTGCCTTCTTGTCCTTTGGAAGCTTTACCAACCTCCATGTGTTGCTTTTGATGAGTGCTTGATGCTCATGATCCATGGCTTGGATCCATTCCTTCTTTTGAATTGCTTCACCTACACAAGTTGGTTCATCAAAAGAGGTAAGAAAAGCAAGGTTAGAGTTGTCCACCACTTGCTTTCCTTTTTCATCATAGGTTAGCCTTGATGGCTTAGCCCTTTGCCTTTGAGTCTTCCTTGAAGTTTGCTTTGGAGTGGCATCTCCATCTTCATCCAAGACATCTTGCACATCATGATGATTAGTAGGCACATCAACATCAACATCAACAACATTGGAAACATTCTCTTCATGAAAGATGACATCCCTACTTATGACAACTTTCTTTGTAGAAGGAATGTACACTTTGTAAGCCTTGCTTACTTCACTATAGCCAACAAACACACCCTTCTTTGATGAAGGATCTTCTTTAGTTCTATCATCAAGTGTGATATTGACAAAACATGTACATCCAAAGATCCTACAATGCTTGACACTCGGCCTTCTACCATAAAGAACCTCATGAGGAGTTTTACCATCCAAGGAAGCACTTGTCCATCTATTACATAGATAGTTAGCACATGCTAAAGCTTCCCCCCAAAAAGACTTAGCAAGATTAGCATGTAGTCTCATTGCCTTGGCACATTCACAAAGGGTTCTATTCTTCCTCTCGGCCACTCCATTCTGTTGTGGAGTCCTAGGACTAGACATCTCCCTCTTAATCCCATGTGCTATACAAAAGTCTTTGAACCTATTTGAGGTGTATTCCCCTCCATTATCAGATCTTAAGCATTTGATCTTTGTATTGAATTGGTTTTCCATTTCATTCTTGAACTTGACAAATGCAGCAAACACTTCATCCTTACTTTTAAGAAGATAGATCCAAGTATACCTACTAAAGTCATCAATGAAAGTTGCATACATCTTTGCCCCACCATTGCTAGTTGTACTAGAAGAATGAATATCAGAATGCACAAGTTGAAAAGCTTCTTTAGATCTAGAAGTAGATCTAGAATAAGCAAGTCTATGAGATTTGGACAAGGCACAATGTTCACAAACACTATTGTTTGCAACAAGACTTTTAGGGAGACCAAGAACAAGCTCTTTCTTTGCCATTACCTCCAAAGATTTGAAGTTGGGATGGCCCAACCTCTTGTGCCAAACTTCTTGGTTTGTCAATTGCTCCCTAGCCATACATCCTTCATGATTAGAGATCACACATGCATCAAGCTTGAAAAGTTTACCATGCCTCCTACCTTGAGCAATCAAGGATCCACATTTACTTATCAAACATGCATCTCCAATGAACTCCACATCAAGTCCTTTGTCAATCATTTGACTTACACTAAGCAAATTCTTAGTGATTGAAGGAATGTACAAAACATTTTCAAGATTTGCTTTCCTATTTGTTGAAAGGGAAATAGGAATAGTGCCTATGCCTTTGATGTCACATTGACCATCATTTGCAGTGTAGATGATGTTACCTTCTCCCTCATAAGACAATAAGGATGTAAAGTATTCCTTATGTCTTGTCATGTGAGATGAGGCTCCACTATCAATCCACCAAGGATCATTATCATCTATGTTGGCTAACAAACTTGAAGTCATAACAAGTGATTCACATGTGCAATGTTCTTCCTCATCTATTGTAAGATTTCCTTGCCTCTCTCCTTGCTCTCTTTTCTTCTTATAACATTCATTTGCAAAATGACCTTTTATCCCACAATAAAAGCACTTGAACTTTGACTTATTGTTCTTAGTAGAAGAGGAAGAAGAAGAGTGATCATCATGATCAAAGTTACCACCTTTGGACCATTTCCCTTTGCCTTTACCTTTGCCCTTGAATTTGCCTTTTGTGAAGAAAGCCTCTTCACCTCCACCTTGCAAGGATGCACCATCAAGCTTTGATTGCAACCTATGTTCTTCAGCCAATAAGATTTCTTGCAAGTCAACCACACTTGGCAAGACTCTTTGAATGGCAAAACTTTGCACAAGGTTAGCATGTTCATTTAGCAAACCATTCAACATAACTTGGACTATTTCACCATCTTTTATGTTCTCATCAATGCATGCTAAATCATCACTTAGGGACTTAACTCTCAAGATAAATGCATGAGCACTTTCACCCTCTCTTTGCCTACTAGAAAATATTTGTCTCCTTAGGGTCAATACCCTAGATGTGGACTTTGATTCAAAGAGCTTCTTTAAGGCATTCCATGCCTCACTTGCACTTTGACACTTTCCAACTTCCTTGAGAAGTTCATTTGTAACATTCATTTTAATGATATGAAGAGCCCTTTTGGCCTTCTTATCAAACCTTTGTTGCTCTTGAAGTGTGAGAGGTCTCTCTTCAATTTCTGCAACTATGTCCATGAGTTCATTCAACTCAAGTAAGGACTCCATCCTCACTTTCCAAGTAGAGTAGTTTGATGAACTCAACCTTTCACTAGACTCTAGCATGATCCCACCATTGGAAGCCATGATTCTAATGTTTCTTCAACTTTTAGGTTTTGTCCTAAAGCACTTAGCACTCACTTTTCTCTCAACAAATGATAGATAAAGAGATCTATGAAGATTTAGGACCCTAAAACACTTCTATCTTGAACCTAGATGGTTTCCAAGCATAGAAAGGAAGATTGAAACACATGCAACACTTTGCACACACTAAGAATGGATTACAAAATCAAACCAACCTGAACACACTCTTGCTTAAGCTCTCAAACTTTCCAGCAAGTGACCAAATCAAGTTATGGTGTGAAGAGTTACTTGCATTCTTAGAAAATACCCAAAACTAGGATGCCAAGATTACCTAGTAATGAACAAACTTGATCAACATATGATCAACACACTAAGATATTGATTCAACCTGTAAAACCACATGTAAACCACACTTCTAAAAGTTTATAAACTCCAGCAAGTGATAAATACAAGATTTAGAGGTGAATGAATGAGCACACTTAGTGAATCACAAGACTAGCTTCACTATCTTGTCAAATCTTGGTGTTTAGATGTAGATCTAAGATCACTTCACATGAGAATGTTCCTCAACCTGTTAAGAACCTGAAAACACACTTGCATAATGGTTAACACCTTCCAGCAAATGCTCCAATCAAATTACATAAGGAGAGTTACTTACATGCTCAACAAAGTACACCAAAAATTATGCCAAAATTGATGACAATCTTTACAATATGCTCTTCACAATGGAGCTTACAATATGTTCACCCAAAAAAGGGGATCTTTCATCCAAATGGGAGCTTTGCTCAGCCTTTAGGAGAATTACAACTCACTCAAAAGAGCATTTGTCATCCACTTAAGGAGAAGTTTCATCCACTTAAGGAGAGTGTTCATCCAAGAATGGAGATTGTCAACAATAGGATTGAAAAGAACATTGTTAGTATTGAATATGCACAAGCCTCACAATCACAAATGATTAGGTGTTATGATCTGATCCAAAATAGTTTCTTTTCAGCCTCTGATCTTCAATAGACCTGAAATATGCTTTTGATCCACAAGTTCAACTCACAAAACAAAGGTTAGTAAGATTTGATCAACAAAGCAATGCAAAATCATGCTAGAACTTGATCAAACATCCAAATATCACCAAAAATGGAATACTTACTGTAAATAGAAGCCAACCAGCTCTGATACCATGTGAAAAATACAGATCCTAAGTGGATCTAAACTCCAATATCATTGGCTTGAATGCTTGCACTCCAAACTACATAAGCTAGGAATTGGCAACACATTCTATGCTACCTAGAATGCAAAGAACTTGATCAAAAAGCATTTATCACAAATGGAAACTTCCATAAACATCAAGTGCGGCCCAAAATAGCATTATACAGTCCATAATACATCAGTCTACCACTTTTGGAAAGCACCTAAGATCATACACAATAGCTTGAAGACAATACACACAACAATGCTCTCAATGGAGGAAGAAACAATGACAATGATCTATTGATCTCAATGAAGCATACAAAAGGTTTCTCCAACCTGTTCTCCACGACTTCCCTACTATTTATGGATGAGGAAGATGACTCTCTCTCCTCTCTCTAGAAGGTACTTGACCCTAGATATTCCCTATATAGGAAAAATAGCTAAAAATGGCTTATATGACCAAAATACATCAAAATGGTCTCATTTTGAAGGGTATGAAGTTTGACACTTCATCATACTGAAAAAATACAGTAAATAAAAACATTGTGGCCTGGTTCACACGTGTGAAACTCCAGAACCAAAACTATTTACAATTTTAGCCAATTTAGGCCTCAAACTAGCTAGGAAATGTTGACAATTTTCACACAATCTACTATCTGTTGGGACAATGGCTAATCAACAACTCAAGGTTAAGTTTGACAATGACAAATATCTTGTCAAAGACATCAAGAATCACTACAACGTGATTGCTACAGGAGCTAGAGTCAACGGGAATCGACTCTACAAATTGAATGCGAGATCTTTTGCTCAAGCTATGGTAAGCACTATTGATAGTCGAAGTGATCTTTGGCATCAACGATTCGGTCATATTAATGCTCAAAGTTAACAGATTCTCAAAAGAGGTAATCTAGTTACTAGATTGCCTGCTATTTCTTTTGAAGAAAAAATCTCTGAAGGTTGCATTTTCGAAAAACAACATCGAGAGAGATTTCCGAAAAGTGGAGCAAGGAGAGCAAATGGCATCCTAGATATAGTCCACAGTTATCTATGTGAACCTATGCATACTAGATCTATTAGTGGCTACTATCACTTTATTACCTTCATTGATGATTATAGCAGATGCATTTGAATTAATTCCATAAGAAAGAAATCAGATGCTTTTGCTAAGTTCAGGAAAATTCAAGGCATTAGTTGAAAAGCAAACAGGATCTTGCATCAAGACTTTGAGATCTGATGGAGGTGGTGAGTATTTTTCGACAAATTTTATTGATTTCTGCAAAGATCAAGGGATCAAGAGGTAGACTACAACACTTTATTCACCACAACAAAATATAGTTGCAGAACGAAAGAATAGATCTATTGTTGAGATGGCCAGGACGATGCTCAAAAGCAAGGGTCCGCCAAACACCTTTTAAGCAAAAGCTTGTAGCACAGCTACGCACATCCTGAATTGGTGTCCTACAAAATTTGTGGAAGGTAAGACACCTTATGAAGCTGTTACTGTAAAGAAACCTAATATTTCTCATTTGAGAGTATTTGGTTGTGATGCTTATGCCCATATTCCTGATGAGAAATGAAGAAAATTGGATGCAAAAGCTATCAAGTGTATTTTCTTTGGATATGATGAGAAGGCCAAGGCATACAAGATGTATGACACAAATGCACAGAAGCTTGTGATTTCTAAGGATGCTACATTTGATGAGATGGGCCAAGGTGAACAATCTGAAGTAATCACCGAACCTTTTGATGAGAGAGCGAAAGTACAGTTCAAGAAGAAAGCAGATTTTGATACGGAAAATCCACTAAACAAATGCAAGCCTGATGTTGAAATCCCCAAGAGAGTACCTAAATGGTACTTATCAGTCATAGATGGTGCAAAGAAGGGAGAGACTCCCGAATCTAACGACCAGGGAGAGCTTAAAAGATCAAGCAGAAATTGAAAACCTCCTGCAAGATTAGAGATGAATCTAGCCTTTGTGTTGAAGGCTCAAGAACCAAAAACTTTTCATAAAGCAAAGGAGCATGAGGAGTGGCATGAAGCTATGAAAACAAAAATGGAAGCTATATCAAAAAATAGGACGTGGAACCTAGTTGAGTTACCTGCTGGTCAGACGCCTATCACTTGCAAATGGATATACAAGAACAAACATGGAGCTGATGGGCAACTCAACAAGTACAAAGCACAGTTGGTTGCAAGAGGATTTGAGCAACAAGAAGGTATTGATTTTGAAGAAACCTTCACACCCGTAGCTAAGATGGTAACTATATGTTCTGTCCCTGTTATTTCTGCTTTCTATGGTTGGAAGATCCAGCAAATGGATGTTAAATATGCTTTTCTTAATGGAGTGCTGGATGAAGAGGTGTACTTAGTACAACCTCAAGGATTTGTTGAGCCAGGGAGAGAGCATCTCGTTTGTAAGCTCAACCAAGCCATTTATGGATTGAAGCAAGCACCACGAGCGTGGTACTTTTGCATTGATAAACACTTCAAGCAAAGGGAAATGGTAAAGAGTGATGTTGATCCTAATCTTTGCATTCTAAGGCAAGATTCGGATATAGTGTTCATTGTGTTGTACGTGGATGATTTGATTATCACAAGAAGTAATGAGAGCTTAATTGATGAAATCAAATCAGATCTTTCCAATGCCTTTGACATGAGTGATTTAGGATTGATGCACTATTGTCTTGGCATTGAAGTACAACAAAAAGAAGATGTGGTCTTTCTTATACAAAGCAAATATACGCGCGATTTGCTTTATAAGTTCATATGCAGGATTGTAAGCTTTGAGTACACCTATGGATGTCAACACGAAGCTTACTGCATATGATGAATCTAAAAAAGTGGATGCCTACTTGTATAGATAGTTGGTGGGTAGTTTGATTTATTTGACACACACACGACCTGATATTTCTTATGTTGTTGGTGTTATTAGTCAATTTATGCAAGATCCTAGTAAAGCACACTAGAAGTCTACTAAACATATTCTCAGATGCATTCGATTGGTTTGAAGTATGATCAGCCTAAAGCACCAATATTGGTAGGTTATACAGATGCCGATTGGGCAGCTAATATTGATGACAGAAGATCTACCAGTGGTCATACATTCAGTTATGGTACAGTTGTAGTTTCATGGAGCAACAAAAAGCAACCTACAGTAGTCTTATCCTCAACGGCAGCTGAATATCGAGCACTCAACAATGCTACACAAGAAGCGGTATGGTTACAAAGATTGCTTGTGGATTTAGATCAACCACTAGTAAATGTGACTACTATATCTTGCAACAATCAAAGCTGCATTCCCCTTGCCAAAAATCCAGTTTTACATTCTCAAACCAAGCACATTGAAATACATTATCATTTTGTCCGAGAGAAAATTCTTGCATAAGAAATCTAACACATATTTCATCCGGATCGATTATTTCCTCAGTGGAATAAAGTAATGGAAACACATTTGGGATCAGAAGTTACCATCTGTCTTATGGGCATATAGAACTGTTGAAAAGATTACAACTAGGCAGACTTCATACTATCTTGTGTATGGAATGCATCCCATACTACCAATAGAATTTTAAGTTCCGACATTTCGCATTAGTAATGAAGAGCAAATGGATGAACACGATAGTCTCCGGGAGCGGATGATATCTTTGACGCAACTGGAGGAGGATCGACGTCTTTCATTAATCAAGACTGAACGAGTTTAGAATAAAATAAAAGAAATTTTCGACCAATTCATTAAGAAAATAAAAATCAAACGAGGGGACTATGTGCTTCTGTATGATAACAGACATATGTTGTTTCCTAGGAAATTACATAGCAGATGGATGGGACCATATAAAGTCATAGAAATTTTTAACAATGGATCACTTCAGTTAGCCGATATTCAAGGACATTTACTTGATACTCGAGTAAATGGCTCAAGGGTGAAGTGCTACTATGACTAATTTCTGATGCTTTTTACATTTTATAGATAGTCGGTCATTCCAGAAAGATTATAATCAGAAGAATAATTATTTCCTTGCTACAAAAAGAATGACCTTAGAGCAAGTTAATGAAGAAAACGAAGCTCGAGCTAAGGCTATTTTTCATAGCAAGCCAGTCAGCAGAAAGCGACAGAGAAGAATGTAAATAAATTGTTTGCAAGCCGCTGCACAGCTAAGGAAGGGGATATGTGGAGCCTCATGATCCCACATTATCCAGGTTATTGTTATATATTGTAAAAAATTTCAATTCTAATACATGTGAATGTGCTATAGTGCCTAAATTCATGTAAAGGCCTATTTGCACTTTGTAAATTCACATTTAGGTTAGAATTTGCGACGTTCTATAGAGACGCAGTAGTGGATCTCAACCGACATTTTGATGGTTGATAAATGACATTGAGGCCGGTGATTGTTCCTATAAGGTCGACACTTCATGCCATTGTACTTACGCATTTGCACAGATCTGAGTATCAATAGAGAGAGAAGAGCAAGTTTCTATAACTTGAGCATACTTTCCCTTTGTCATCTTTTACAGCATTACTTCTTATCATTTGAGCGAATACACTCTATATGATCTGTAATCGTTTGTGATACTACTCTGTTTGCGTCACACATATTTCTCATGTTTTACTGAATTTCAGCTACTCTAACGCAGATTTTCATGCGTCACCAGCAAGCAACAATTCTGACGAATGTGTGTAGGGAATTAGTCGAAGCTGTTAAGCATAAGCTTTAGCAAAACTTCTTTTAATTCTGAATGAGCTATGTGTTCAAATAATGAATTTGTTTGATGCTCTGTTCTGTTTGCTTCTTGCGATAAGAACTGATTCTCTATGTTTGATTAAGAGGAATCTTTAGCCAATGCGATTCTGTTTGATGAATCTATTTGCTAGTTGTTGTTTGATCTGATTGTTTAACTAATACCCAAAGAGCTTGAAAGATAAAGTAATATTTATAATGTATTCACTGTGAATATTACACATCCCAGTCCGTTTACCATCATACATACATTTATCATACAAAAGATGAGATTATTCTCTCTCTTGGGGAACGATCAAACCTTTTATACTACTTAAATCATTGATTTTGTGAAAATCTATAATGACTAGGCCACCACAGTTCATAAGAGTAGGCGTTATTGTTTGAAATGTCCAAAACAACCAGATCAAATGTAAATTTCAACTCGGCGATTTTGACTAATACGCTTGGTATCACACCTTGTGGTCGAACAACACTTTGATCGACCATTTGGAGTTGACAATTTGGCCTATTCAAACGATCTTGTAGTTCCCATTCTTTCATTAGTGAAGTGGATATGATAATGACTCCAAATCCCTTATCCAGTATAGCAGATACTACTCGTGAGTTTGCGTGGGTGGTTGGAAAATCACGTATGGTGGTTGGCGGCATTCCAGGTATACTTTTTAATTTTCTTTTTAAGTATCGTTATTTACATTTCATACATTGCATTTTTTATTGACATGTCATGCATTACTTGCTTCTCTACAGGTCTTGAAAGAGGACCATAAAATACTTTCATGGATATTTTCACGAATAAAAAATGGCAAGATTATAAAGAGACATTTGGAGGGTGGAAAATTTATTGTCGAAAACCATGGAAGTTTTCAAATTCAATGGCACCTTGCAGGGGATTTGAAAACATTAAAATATATGTATAATGTCTCTCATGGAGCAACATCAAAGCATTCATGTCTTTATTGCATGTAGGATTGCTACAATATGAATTTGGGACGATCAACCAACACGAGAAGCAGAAGATCCAAATATGAAAAGTGTTCTGCCCATTCTATTAAAAAATGTTCACATATGCACATTGCATGCTGAGGTTCGTATTATTGAGAAACTTAATATTATGTCACTTGGCACCATTCTAGTGGTAGAAAATGCTATATCACATGGGTAGGAGTGGCCTCCCACGTCTGAAATGTCAATGATAAAGTTCAAATTGATTGTATATAGATTTCATTTGAGTCAAATGTCAAATGTCCTAAATTGTATGAGTTATCTCCTAGATTGTAGGAATCTAGAAGGTCAACACTAGCCACCAATGATGATGTGGCAAATTAGTGGAATCTTAGCCAAAGTGGATATGGATAAGCACTATGAGCTTTCTCACACGTGCTAGATATGGCTTAGAGAGAGATTATGAAGATTTTGTATATCATCCATGTGAAGGAATCAAAAAAATACCAGCTTTGAGAAGGAGCTGAAGAAACTGAGAGTTTCTATCTTTCAAAGCCTTAGCATTTTTCCTTAGTTCAAAATTGATAATGGACAAGGCATTCATGGGTTTGAAGCAATGATTTGCAATTTATTAGTTTGTCTCATAGATCAATGGCCTTCAAGAAGCATGAAAACACCATTCTGACATGAAACAAGACACTCTCAAGACAACAATCTTTGAACAGGCAGCAGTCACAAGTGATTCACAAACTTCTCAGACTTAAAAAAAACAATTAATTACAAATTGAATCACAAGAAAGTAATTTAAACAACTGTAAGGCATAGATCTTTCTAAGTTGGCTAGGCTTTCCGGAATTCCACAATTTGCAACCACAAGACTGAGAGACTGCAAAAGCAAATGGCACCAAATTTGACTCAACAATTTACAACCACATATTAGAGATAACAGACAAAGTAATTCACAGATCCACAAATAGTGGTAACACAATGCTAATGATTCAAATTGTAGATCAATAGCAATGAAGTAAAAGTAGTTTACAACCAAGACCAAACTTATAAGTTAGAGTGGAAGGCACCAAGCATATCATTCTCTTCTCCTTTCCTCCTCTCTTCCAAAGTGATCGGTGAATAATAATGGACAGCAGAATGAGAAAGGCAGAGAGTAGAGTGGGAGACACAGAAATGAGAGGCACCAAGCAGGGATCAAACACCCTTGCTTCTTCTCCTTCCCTCTTTCCTTTCTCCACAAACTCTTGCTTTGCACCTAGTTTCTCTTTTTCTCTCTCCAAGAAGATGAATGATAATGTTACGTAGAGGCTGGCCCTCTCTAATGCAACAGAGAGTTGGGGCCCAAAGAGGTGCACCTTTTCGTGAATGGGCACCAACAAGGGATTTTTTGGTAGTTGAGCCTAAACTTAAGGGCAGAGCCCCAAATTCATTTTTAAATCACTAAAGTGGCCTTCGGTGAATAAAGTTTATAGAATTGAATAATGTATTCTAAAACATTTTCAATATCAAGAAAAATATTATTACAATCACTGTAATTGAGCTCACCATATTCTGATTTGTATAATTCAATTATACGAAGTGGTTGGCCAACTACTTTGAACATTTCGTCATTATAATAATTTCTTGCTGTGAAAAAAGGATCTTGAATGGATCCAAACTCCCAAAATACTTGGCTAAGATCTTTGCAAAATGATGTGTTCTCTGCTCCATTTGAATGAGCAAAACCTAAACTTGAAATACTTGAAGTATCTCCACAAGATTTGCATACAACCCTTGATCCTACATTGTCAACAATTTGCCAAATCTGCCAACACTAGGATGCTAGATCTTGAACTTTGCTCAGAAGAAAACATATTGACCACTTCAATATCTTCCAAGATTTGAATTAATGCATGTACTTGATCATAAAAACCAACAACGATAACTATTCCATCTCCAAGATCCAAAGGATGCAAAACTATGGAACTAGTGTCATTGAATTTTGACAATTCCAACACATTATGACAATGTTCATACATGAGATTAAACAAGTAAGGTAGAGTAAAAGGACACTTCCTTGCTACTCCAAGAACCTTACTTGAACCTTCAAGAACTTGTAAAAATAGATCCAAAATTCTTTGCCCGTCTGGCTCCCCTTTGATGCTTTTGACTAGCTTCCAATTGCTACTTGCCTCTTGGTGTTGATGAAGCAATTCAAGATCAACATCTTGATCTTCTAATAAAACATCAAGGACTTTGCATTTATAAACATCTTCAGATATGAACCTCTGAAGATACTCCCTCGGACACATGATTAACATCCCACAAGATCTCATCATTGCTTGATTTCAACCTTTCACTATAGTTAGTGAAAACATAGATAGATGTCACCATCATAAACCAAAAGATAGATTTCTACAATTCTATCCAACATGAAGTAGAGTAGATGAAGTTGAGTATCAAACCTAATCAAACTAGCCCATTTGAGTTCAAACCAAACCTCAATGAGCTCACCAATAAGATCTTCCTTGCCTTGAAGAAATTGCCACTTGAGTTGCTCCATGTAGTCTTCTTCATCCAACCTTTTGCCATCTTGATCATGCATGAACACTCCACCACAGTCATAGCATCCTTTGAGTTGATGAAGAGATGTAAGATCCATGCATTTGATCTTCCCAAGAGTCACTCTTCCTTTGCCCTTTCCTTCACAAGAGTCCCTCTTAATTATCACACCACAAAAGTTAGCAATCTCCCTCTTGATAGTTGCATCATAAGAAATGGAAGAACCTTGAACATTAGAAGCCATGAAAAGAATACATCGTATCTTCAACATAAAAATGATTGAAGTACTTTTTCTTGTCAAAGCTGGACTTCTAATCAATGATATAGGTAATGATAATGAACCCTCACTATCATTCACAAAAGCATCATTCAAAGTACATCCTACTTTGAACACTTCACATTCATCTCTCCTTTTTGACTTGAGATCTTCCTCACCAAGTCTCATGATAGAACCTTTTGATCTACTTTCTTTATGAATACATATGACACCACTTGTTGCACAAATGACTTTCTTGGACTCATCACATAAAGATGCAAAAGAAACTTTTTCTTCAAACATGCTCAAAGCACCATCTTTTTCCAAATGAGTAAATAAGTCATTAGCAACAACCAAAGAAGAGTTTTCATCACCTCCATTGATGAAGTTAGCTCTCTTCTTACCTTTTTCATTTTTGCACTTGCCATGTAGTTCCATTGAAGAGCCACCAAGACTTGGAAATCTATGAGTAGAAGAGCTCAAACATGATACTAATTTAGCACCACATGACTCCATTTGACTAGTAGGTAGCAGTAGTCCATCTTCAAGATCCAATGGATCCAAACATTGATCATAGATTCACCAAAAGTTGCCAAGTTAGCACAACAATAACTATCTCCAAGAAGCTCATTAGATCTCAACCTAGATCTAGCATAAGGAAGCTCTTTAGACTTTGCATAAGATCTACCAATCTTATTGATGCTAGGAATTGACTTTTGAGAGTTGAGAGAACCACCAACATCCATTTCATTCCTCTTGTTAGATTAAACCAACACTTAGCAAATTCCTTGAAAGTGAAGGAATGTAAAGAACATCATCAAGCCTTGCATTCCTATTAGTAGAAAAGCCAAATAGTAATTGAGCCAATACCTTTGATCATACACTCACCACCACTTGGCATGTGAACCACTTTCTTGGTTCCAACATAAGAGATCAAAGACGTAAAGAACTCCTTGTGACTAGTCATGTGTGAACTAGATCCACTATCTATCCACCATGAATCCTTGTCACTTCTACTTGACATTAGACTTGAAGAACACATCATGAGATAATCACAAGAAACTAGATCCTCATTAGAAGTGCAAAAGTTGTTTTGCTGGCTACCTTCATTACTTTGCTTCTTATGACATTCATTTGCAAAATGACCTTTTATCCCACATTGAAAAGCACTTGAACTTTGACTTATCTTTCTTTTTAAAAGAAGTAGAAGAGGAGGAGGAAGAGTGATCATCATGATCCAAGTTACCACCTTTTCGGACCATTTCCCTTTGCCTTTGACTTTGCCTTTTGTGAAGAACAAAGTACACCAAAATTTATGCAAAAGATTGTTGACAATCTTTTCATCCAAAAGAGAATCTTTCATCCAAGTGGGAACTTTGCTCAGCCTTTTGGAGAAATACAAAATCACTTAAAGAGTATTTGTCATCCACTTAAGGAGAAGGTTCATCCACTTAAGGAGATTGTTTATCCACAAAAGAGAGTGTTCATCCACAGAAAAGGAGATTGTCAACAATACATTGAACTGAAGATTGTTAGTATTGAATATGCACAAGCCTCACAATCAACAAATGATTAGGTGTTATGATCTAATCCAAAGTAGCTTCTTCTCAGCCTCTGATCTTCAATAGACCTGAAATATGCTTTTGATCCACAAGTTCAACTCACAAAATAAAGGTTAGTAAGATTTGATCAACAGTGCAATGCATAATCATGCTAGAACTTGATTAAACATCCAAATATTATCATAAATGAAAATCTTACTAAAAATAACAGCCAACTAGCTCTGATACCATGTGAAAAAAGTGGATCTTGAATGGATCCAAACTCCCAAAATACTTGGCTAAGATCTTTGCACAACAGGCTACAAAAGCTAGAAATGGCAAAGCATCCTAATGCTACCTTTGATACACATGAACTTGACAAAGCAATCAAGAGACAAAAGAAACTAATAAAAGGTACTGATGGCAGTCAAAAACAACAGCATACCAGCCCTACAACAGCAGCCTACCACTTTTGAAAACCTCTTAAGATCATACACAAAAGCTTGAAGACAATACACAAAGCAATGCTCTCAATGGAGGAAGAAACTGTGACAATGATCTATTGATCTCTCTCAACAATACAATAAGTTTCTCCAACCTGTTCTCCACGAATTTCAGTCTAATATAGGTGAGAGAGATGACTCTCTCTCTCCTCTCTCTAAAACTTAGGACCCAATTTTAGGGCACCAGTAGCCTAAAATAGCCAATTTTGGCCTATATGTCCAAATAACATGATTTTGGTGTCATTTCGAAGGTCCTGAAGTTTGAGACTTCTTCAACATGAAATATATACTAAAATAAAAGTATGTCTCTTTCACACGTGTGAAAGATTAGATCCAAAACTATGTACAAAAATTGCCAATTTAGGCCTCAAACTAGCAGGAAATGTTGACAATTTTCACACTTGCTAATCTTACCCGATATGGACGAGGAAGATAAGTTTTCTTCACCATCACTTGAGAAAAAACTTCTTTAACTATTCTAAAAAAAGTAGAATAAGCATTTTTGCTAATTTCTGTGAAAGTACTGTACTTTAGGACCATAAATGGATCTACAAAAGATTCACAAGAGTGATTGGATGCTTGCTTAACAATCTATCAAAAAACTAGACACAAAAAAGTTGATCTAGATTGGCAATTTGACAAACAACAAGCATTAACAATCAAAAGCATTGATAAACATTGAAATCCGAGCCCACACGTGTGTACTACAGGCTGTAGTACGGCCTTCAACCTGAGAAACAAGTAGAAATTGATCTGGTTTCATTCGGATCACAAAAACTCAATGTACATAGTGAACTAGCTTGAGATTGCCAATGAGCTCCAAAAATTTTCTATCTTCTCACTATGGAGAGAGGGAATACATAGCAAATTCGACTTCCTTCTTGAAGTTAGGTGGATTTCCAGCATGTAATAAGGAAGTTAACTCACTCTCCTTGACCTAAAATGAAACCCTAGTCTATTTCCTAGAGTTATGCTTGGTAGGTAGCTAGTTGGTCAAATTTTCACCTTAAACTTAGGTGTAGGTCCTATAAAGTAGGGATGACCACCAAATAGACATGACCAACTCTCTTGACTTGACCTAACCTACATTAGGATGGGTTTCCCATGTGGCATCATGGCCTCACATGTGTGGGACCCACTTGTGTACACAATTTACACTATTCTACATGGTTTTTTATCAAGCTAGATTTGCCAATTTTTGGCAATTCTTCACAATTTCAAAAACATCACATGCACATACTATCACATTTGCATCCAAATAAGTTTGAACCTTATTCAAAACAGTCTCTGCAATTTCATTTTTCATTTTTTTAAACCGAGCATTTTTCATCATTGCCTTTGCTTGGTAAAACATGACTTAAAGATGATCCGATGCATGAACAATCTGTTAAATAGTTCTTTGCCACCAAACATGATCTGCAACAAATATATAAAACTCAAATTATGTTTAATAGATTGATAATGCATATTATCAAATGCAAATCAATCTTAAATGTCAAATACAAATCAAATAAACAATTTGTAAGAAAACATACTTGAATGTTCAAAAAAAAAATTCTGATTGCTGCTATATGTAGATAAGTCATCAACATTCTTCATCGGTACTCTCTTTCTTTTCCTTTTCATCATTGCCTTTTTGATAACTTTTATATCAACAACAGATTTTAAACTCTCGGATCGCAACTTTTCCATGAATTCTAACATTTCTTGGTTTGATCCCCGAAGAGCAGTGACTGTAGCATTCAACTCTGACATAGCATGCTTGAGTGCATTGTTTTCAGCACTAGTGTGCTGCACATAATGAAGCAATTGTTGATTTGCACATTGCAATTGTCTATTAGCAAACTGTAATTGCTTATTAAGACAAGATATGCTATGCATTCCAATATCACGCAACCTTTGACAATATCCAAGTAATCCGCTATTTCCTTCACATACAAATCTCAGAAGATGAGTTACGGACCTAAAATCTGGACACAAATTGGTAGCTGGATCATTAGGATAAATTGATCCATCCACCCACAAATCTATATTCTTATGATTATTCATTCTCAATTCTCTAACTATTGCAGCAGCATTCTCTACAACTTTCAAATTTTTTTTAATGATTGAAGTGCATTCCATAGGAAGTGCAACATGCAAATGGAACATTGCCATTGTTGAAAGCTACAATCCATAAATGTTTCAAACTATAATAAGTCACCATGAATAGATCTAGCATACCTTACTTTTGTAATGTCTATGTCGCATTAAAAATCGTCCCACCTCATATTTCACTATAAGCATACAAAGATTTCAAAAGTTCTGCTACTCCCGCTTCAATTTTTGCAATGACCCCCCTCAAAGTCCACTGTCCAAAGATTTTCTGGCTCTGAAATCCTCGTCGCTTACTATCATTTGTCCCGTGTCCAAAGATTTTCTGGCTCTGAGATCCTTGTCACTTAACTAGCATTTGTCCCGTGTCCAAAGATTTTCTGGCTCTGAGATCCTCGTCGCTTATTACCACGGATGATGCTACGTCCTCACAGCCACTAGTGTGCTTGTTGCATGGCCTCCGTGCCAGGAAGCGACTTAGATGTGGGTGTTGACATTCAAGGAGACTTCATCCAATCTAATCATAATGACACTTCAACTCATGTTGCTCACCCAGTGGTTTAGGTTTGTTTATGCTCATTTAAGTGTGTTTCCACTATAGAGTTTGCTTATTGACACATGGACAGAGTAGGGACAACTCTGGTTCCATGGCAATAAAAAGTTAGATACTGGGCACGGGGACACAATACTCAACAAAAATTGGCAATTTTTCACGATTTCTCCATGCCCCCGTGTGCACTCAATCCTTGAGCACATGGTTTTTTTAAGAGGCCTTCACAACACTTGCACACAAAGGGTGTATTTTATTTTTAAATATAACCTGTGGGAACACCAAATTATCACACATGTACACGTTATCAAAAAAGAGAGTTTTGAGGACCATGAATAGATCTACCACGACCTACATGCATGAGTGTGTGTCTAATGATCAAACTACCCACCAGCTACTTGTATAAATAAGCATCCACTTTTTTAGATTCATCATATGTAGTAAGCTTCGTGTTGACATCCATCAGTGTGCTCAAAGGCTTACAATCCTGCATATTGAACTTATAAAACAAATCTCGTGCATATTTGCTTTGTGTAAGAAAGACAACGTCTTCCGTTTGCCCTACTTCAATGCCAAGACAATAGTGCATCAATCCTAGATCGCTCATGTCAAAAGCATTGGAAAGATTTGATTTGATTTCATCAATTACGCTCTCATTATTTCCTGTAATAATCAAATCATCCACGTACAAAACAATGAACACTATATTTGAATCTTGTATTAGAATGTAAAGATTAGAATCAGCTTACTCTTTACCATTCCCCTTCGCTTGAAGTCTCCTTGGCTCAACAAATCCTTGAGGTTGTACTAGTACACCTCTTCATCCAGCACTCCATTAAAGAAAAGCATATTTAATGTCCATTTGCTGGATCTTCCAACCATAGAAAGCAGAAATAGCAATGATAGAACGTATAGTTACCATCTTAGCTACGGGTGCGAAGGTTTTCTCAAAATCAATACCTTCCTGCTGCTCAAATCCTCTCACAACCAACCATGATTTGTACTTGTTGAGTTGCCCATCCACTCCATATTTGATCTTATAAATCCACTTGCAAGTGATAGGCGTCTTACCGTCAGGTAGCTCAACCAAGTTCCACGTTCTATTTTCGATATGGCCTCCATTTCTATTTCCATAGCTGCATGCCACTCCTTTTTATTAACTAAGAAATAAACAACCTTTCTCCAACTTTTATTCTTTATTTGTCAATGAAATGCCCTCTTCCCTCGACCCCCAAGAAAGAGCACCTACACAAATTGCCTCAATCATTAGGCTTGAGCTTTTCATGCACTCGTTTTTATGCGAAAGACTCTTTGTGTTGAACTCTCTCCTCTACCTAAAGAGTAGGCAACCTCAGTCTAGTGCTTGGATATTCCAAACAAAAATGTGATTTGACATAATATGTCATCTACTCCACCACCCTCGATATCAAAAAAGTAAAGCATAAAAAATGAGAAGTGAATAACCAACATTCTGTATGTGTATGTAAATTGAAACTTGTTGCAAGAATAATCCAAGTTTTTAAAAGTGCCATATTTGTATTCATGTGCACACCAAAAAAGTGCCTTAGTTAGAAAAGTAGGCATAGTCTTGAATATTGTGCCAATCATCACTCTTTTATACAAGCATTTTGATATGATACAAGAAGCACCAAGGAGTGTCATTAAGGGACTCTTATAAAAATAATATTGAGTGGAAACATTGATAATCATGTAAAAATCAAAATATTTGCAAAAGGAATGATTTTTTTTTTCATGTTTTAAGCTGCTTGAGAAATTTGCCAATATCCTTACACCACAACATCATTGAAGGGCCCATTTATATGGGATATAAATTCTTTTGAATCTTTTTCATTGATCTCACTTTTCAATGCAAGATTAAGGATTCTCTCTCTCTCTCTCTCTCTCTCTCTCTCTCTCTCTCTCTCTCTCTCTCTCTCTCTCTCTCTCTCTCTCTCTCTCTCTCTCTCTCTCTCTCTCTCTCTCTCTCTCTCTCTCTCTCTCTCTCTCTCTCTCTCTCTCTCTCTCTCTCTCTCTCTCTCTCTTTGTGCATGCACGCACGCGCACGCACGTTACCGTGCTTGATTATGGACTTAGCCAGCTTCTATCACAGGTTAGGGAAGCCTTCGAAGCGACTATACAAGTCTTGAGCACTTACTTCATCAAAGGATTCATTATCTCGTATTTGTTATTCTTGAGTGTATGGGCCTTGTGGAGCCAATGGAGTGCGCTAGTACACCTCAAGGTACTCTGCATGATCATAGCATCTACATGGGCGAGCCTAGGAGGGTGCCTACAAGGAGGGAGAAATCTCTTTACTAGTCATTCTTTATAACTCTTGGTGAGAGTTTGTGTGTGCTCTTGTTGATTCCTAGGCTAAGTTGGCTTAACTTTTGTTGATACTACTTGAATTATAGTAGTTCAATTTCCATAAGAATTGGCTGGATAGTAGGGCGACCGGGCTTGTGTGTAAAAACTACAAAACGTTCAAAGTTGGACATGTTTTTATTTGCTCTCTAATTTCTAGCATTGCTCATACAATTGGATTTTTCTAGTATGTTGAATGATTTGCTCTTAGAATTTGTGGTATTTGCTAAGTGCCGACCAATTTTGTAGCAATTGGTTGTGTAACATGTGAGAATGAATTGTTCTCAAATTTTGGAATTTGTATTGCTCCAAATTTTTTAAAATAGCTCATGGTTTGGTTTTATGAGCTTACTTCGATGTTCATCTCCAAAATATGGCAGATACTATATGTAGGACAACCTTGCATGCCAAGATTTGTTGTCTTCTAACATCTATACATTGATTTCTCATAGTTTCCATTTCCACTCAAAATTTTGCTTCTTTTTGGTTGAAATTGAAGTTAAGTACTTCAAACAAAATGAAATCTTCTCCTAAACAAAAGAAAATATCAGCAATGGCAATGCTTAACAAAGATAACTGGACCCTGAGATGATTCATTTAGTTTGAAAGGCGGAAAATTTTGTACTTAAGGTAACTGATTGTTCAATACGGAGTCTACTCATTATTTTGTAGATTCTTCGTGCAAAAGCTAAAAGTCTCAACTATAGCAAGTGACCATCAGTACATAGTTAGACAGGTCTCCGATTGATACTGCAATCTGGAATGTGAAAGTCCAAAATCATGCACTAACTCAACATGAGTTTACCAAGAAACTCAGTTTTTATGTTATGAATTTGTACCACAAAGACTATCATTCTTTGTTAAGAATGGTTTTATAGCAAGGTGGATATTTTAAAGTTGATTACAAGACTCATCAGTTCAATTTTTTAATGGCAATAAAGTGGTTAATTTAGTGATATGTGTATTGCACTACCTATGGTTTCAAGCATGGAAGTATCAAAAAACTTTTCAAATTCTGAGACAAGCATCATCTATCACTGGAAAGAGTTCAACTGCACCTTGTACTTTACATATAATGCAAACCTATGTCAATCATAAGGAAAAAAAGGTGGTATTCGTGCAAAAATCTACCCAAAGAAACTCAATTTTTCGATAGAAACCTCAAGAAACGAAAATATCCCAATTTTAAGCTTTTGTGTCCCACCACTTATTTGAAGGGTGATTATCCTCAAAAGAAGTTAAGCCACATTTTTTATCTTAGGGTTGTCTCTCCAAAATCCCTTGTCAACATTAATGACAAATGTAGATATTATGCCAAAATAAAAGTTGCATTAATTGGCAAAATTGATAATTTAGACGGTCCACTCTGCCTATGTAATTGACTGTCTATCAATAAACTCTATTCAAAATAAAATAATGCCACTAACGTTACATTCTATGGTTCACAATCAGCCCCTTCTGTGGAGTTTACCAGGACGAATGGGCCAAGCATGGCCCATTCATTATACTTCTCAAACCTCCATTGTTCCAACATCCTTCAAACGACTATAGGAAGCATATGCTCATGCTACTTATCATTGTCAACTATCAGTAGTAAGCTTAAAAATATTGCAATGAAATTTGCTCATCACAAGCAGATGAGGGCAAAAATAAATTTTTCTGCTTTTGCTTGTTGCTAGCAAAGAGCTACTGTAGATAATGATAAGAGCTGTATCAATACTCTTGTAGGTTGTTGGAGCAGCATTGGGGCAAAACACATTTGTCCCAAAGTCGCTCATTGTTGGTGACGAGCATGAGTGGCTTTGGGAAATTTTTATTTTTGGCCTAGTGCCACTACACTACACTAGTACTTTCTTGATCCAGAGCTGCTCCATTGCCAACAATGAGTAGCGTAGGAGGAAATTGTTTTTGCACCAACACCCCTCCGTAGTGTTTCCACCAGATTCAAAATCAACTGTTTCAGAATCGGATGCATCGGCATAAATCGTGGTTCAAAACCGGGTCCATCCCAAAAGAATTGGCAATAAGACTTTTTGCAAAAAAATTTAGCTCTAATGTTAAATATATCTAATGTAGTTTGTATAATGTCTACAATCTTATTAAATCTTATAGATATTAGATTGCTAATGAATACATACACTGCTTGTAGAAATTTGAAATTAGTGTTCACAAAATCAGAAGTGCAAATGGCAATGTTGGACAATTCAAATTTCACAAACTACATTCCATGTTCCAACTTCCACACAACATTATGATTTATGATTTATCCATGATCCATCATCAAAACATCCACCACAATAAACTTTCCGCTCCCAAATCAAAGAACAATTATTGATAATTAACACAATCACAGAATCGTTCAAAATCAAAGAAACATTTTTTTCCGGGCCCCATTCAAATTGAGCCAAAAATTTTATTGACGAATCACGATTCGTTCACCAACAAATTGCGGTTCATGGAAACACTACACTCCAGGGCACCTTGCAGCAGCGTTGGGAGAATATTTTTGCTCCACAGTAATTCATTGCTAGTGATGAGCAACTATGGGACAGATCGTATTTGCCCCAATTCTACTCCCATGAACCCTACAACGGCAGTGGGCCAAAAAAGATTTGTATAGCTGCCCATCGTCCAGAGCTCTGAGACAAAAAATCTTGAGCCTTGGCAATGGGCAGCTCTGAGTCAAAGATATTTATGCGCAAGGTCGCTCGAATCTTATTTTCAAAAATCTAGCAATCATGTGTACTTGGAGCAATTCCAGAAGTTGGTGGCACAAAGTGAAAAACGTTTCCAATTATACAAGAGAAGCATCATGATTCTTTGGCCTGATCTCACAGAGGACTGAATGGGGCCAACTCGCAAGAGAGGTTACGCTACTTAAAGTGCATCCTACCAGACTTTCTAAAGATGCACTTCAGATCGACCTTATCTCTAGGATAATTCTGAATGAATGGATATCAAATTGTCCCTGAGACAATGATTGCAAAGGAATCCCAGCACTGTAGGAAACTGCACTGTATTATGTAGTCGGAACATAAAACCATCCCAATCATTTAAGTACAGCTTGACTTTATCAAACAACTAGCAAGACAAAGATCATTTTCACAAGAGATAAGGATCATGTGCACAAGAGACCAAAACCATAAGAGTGTCCATACTTGATCTCATCCATACAGCAGATTATTTGACTACAAGCTTGCCGTAATCCAAGAAGTTCATATTCTTTCTGACACCCCTCCACAGGCATTATTCACAAGTTTAGGAATCTATGCACAGGTACTGTTTGGTAAGCACTTTGTTCACTATTTCCGATACTCTGCTAACTTGGTCCCAAAATTTGCTAAGGGCTCGCAGAGTTGCTCCAGAAAATAATTCTGCTCTTTGCAAAGAAATTGCCCAATGACGCCTGTTTTTGGTTCAGCAGACAGGATATTGGCACCTACCTACAAAAATGTGTCTTTGCTTGATATCCTCTTTTAATACAAATTTTACATCAGACCTTCCGTGTATTGTGTCGCTATCTTGCAACAAAGGCAGCAAGTTACATCTGATTCACTCATCAGACAGTGCAAATGCTTATAAGAAATATGTGTCAGCTAACAGAACATTACCCTAGTTTATAAGGAAGAACTTTCAATATATGATAACCAGGGCAAAAGAAGAATCAGAACAAATATATGGGTTAGCTAACAAAGCATTATCCTCCTATACAAAAAAAAAAATTCATAACATAAAAATCAGTCCATTGGAAAGCATACCTTAAAAGATGTTGGCCGCAAGTATCATTTTTACATTCTTGTCATATTCGCACTAAAAGACAATAACAGAAGTTGCATCAATAACCTCTCAATAAGTCTTCGTCTACTGTTGCTACTAGCAGTACAAACTTCTATCAAAATTTGGCTGCAGAAAGAAATATTGAGTACTTCCACATGAAATGGCACTATTTGAATAAAAATCAATTATCAATCACTTGAATCCAAACCATGAAGAGATTCCAGAAACCTCACCTTTTGAACTTGGATTATTCAAGCTTGCTATTTTCAGGAATCCCCGGCAATGACAAAATTGCTTTTTGCATGACAGACGAACCAGAGAAAACCATCATTTGGAACTGTGAAAAGAACTCCTGAAGCTGCAGGCAAAGTTTGACAGAAATGACAGAATTCACATTGATCAGATTCTCAGTAATACAAGTTTTCTGCCGCATTATATACCTTTCAGAAACTCTGGTCAGAATATTTTGTTACCATATAGTAAATACCTTCCAGAAACTCTATTCAGAATATTTTGATACTTTACAAGTTTACATCATCTAAATTGATCTAGTCAACTACAACAAAAATATGTGAGTCAACCTGCTTGTGAGGCATTTGGCTAAATCCAAACTTTCTTAACCAAATGCCTTCAGCTCCTTCAGCAGCAGGAACTAAAATTTGCCGAATTTGAAGAATGCCTAATAACCTCTCCACACACTGCAACAAGGCTTCACAGCAGCCCTGTAGAGGCATTCATTGCTTTTATCAATAACAAATCATGTTTTATTCTCCTTGGTAAATATTTTGCAGAACTAGCTGTGTTCTTATGCATGGAGCCAAAAAAAGCCCCTGAGGAAGTGTTGGTTGGGGTGGGGGTAGCATTTTGTATGCATGCCAAAAAGACAGCTGAATCACTATGTTGATACAAAAGGATATCCTAGTAAAAAACCCAATTTAGGGAAATGCTAAAACAAATTTTTTATATCAGAAAAAGAGCTTATTGAAAATATAACTTGATATGAACAATCTCAGCATTGATGTAAAGCTTTACATAACATAAAGAACTAAAGCATGCTACTGGGTTCTGAATATGCTTCTCAGTGCTCAGAATGAGGACCATGCCTTCTCCATAATGGTAAACTTACCTGTAGCCGCTTCTGGAGCAACATGTTATCATTCCTTAACTATGATGCTCTCACAATCTACTGTGACCTAATCCCCTCTTGCACTTTATGCCATGTGACACCTGCTTTGACATTTCATTTGCATACTAGCCATACTCATGCCACATTGCCCTACCTCACCAAGAACACAGATGATTACTTCGCAGTAATGAATGTGCCTTCATAGCTGCTCAAAGAGAAAGACTTCTGTATCTGTTCTGCAGAGTTCTTCTGAGTTTCTACTAAGCCAACCCTTGGATGATGTGGTGGAATAATGAATTGACCTCCAAGTAAGTGGCTTCTCTAATTCTTGATTGCTTGCAGCCTAATGATCAATGTTATGGACTTTCTCCATAGACATAACTGGAGACCGTTCGATTTGTGACAGTTTTTTACTAGTATTCACTGTTTTAGGTTGAAATTCGTCCAATCTACGGTATGTAAATGATCTTAAGGATTGTACTTGCTGTTTTTCAGTCATTAAGATAGGTTCTAATGATTGCATGCTTGTTCTTTGGTCAAGATCGGGATCGAGACACTACTTCGGTAGCTAGAATTAACTATAAGAATCAATATAGAGCTTAATCAAAACCTTCGGCACTTGCATGTAGGTGAATTACAGTAGGTAGGGTTTGATTGCACTTGCATGCAGATCTGATCCATCAGAATTTACAGAAAAAGTCAAAAATTGGTCAAAAAGCAAAGTTTTTTTTCACTATTTTGGAAGATTTTTTCAATGTCTTTGCATAAAACTTTGCATGCACGTTCTCAGTAGTGTATTGAAGCTGTCCAGAGGCTGTGACAAAGTTTGGTAGGCAATGGTCACTGTTAGGCGTCTCAAAACATCAAATATTAGTGTATTTTTTATGGTTTTTGAGCATGAATAACTTGCTATACTAAACCTGAAACCTTTGAACTTGTTCACAGTATGAAAAATAGGTTGTACTGCCACTGACTCACGCCCTCATGCACCCACCTTGGTGGTGGGCGGCTTAGGCACCGTCTATCCAAAGATTAGCTTGATGGCACCCTCCATAGAGACAATTTTCAGTGGATCTAAGCCTATGGATGCTTGCTGGACCTGATAGAAGCTTCTACTGCTATCTGATGAATCTTAGCAGAGTGCTTGTAACCTTTGATTGATTGCATGTAAGTCTGAGGCATGAGTTTTGAGAAACCATGCTTGAAAAAGTGCATCCTGAATTCAGTTTGTTACAGCTCGCACGTGTGAAGCCAAGTGACACGGTGACATCGCAGTCATCTTGCTAACCTACTTTCCCTTTGTACTGTGCTTTACAGCGACCAATTTGATGCTCTCTAGCCAAAGTTTTGATTGTCGGAAGTTTTGGTAGTTTTTAGTTCAAATTTGGCAAAAATTTTGAAATGTTCTCATTGCATGTTCTAAATCACGTTGCATGTCTGGGAACATGATACTGTGGTGTTACAGTAGTTTGATTAGTTAAATTTCATGGATGGATACAGTTTGAGTGCAGCTAAAAAGTGATTTTTGAGTTAATTAGGCAGTTTACGTAAAAAAGTCGATTTTCTCAAATCACTGCATGTTGAATTTGATGCACACCGAATGGTTCGAAATCAGTTTGAAATGGAATGGTGATAGTGAAACTGAAATTTCGATAGTCTAATCCAAAAACAGCAAATCAATCGATTTTTTGGGCTGGAACAACAACACTAGAGATTCTATAACACCTCAAGAAGCTGTCTCCACCTTTTCTCTCACCAACATCCTCAAGAAACAAGCAAAAATTGAAGATTTCTCCACTTTCTCTCTCTAGAACAAGGCTCTGATACCAGACTAAGAGCTAGAGCCTATCAAGAGATCATGGACCATGTAAATCCTAAACCCTGCTTTGATGTAATATGTATTATCATTCATGTTCTAAATTGAAGTTCCAAGTTTGAAGTGGCAAGGGCCAAGTTCTAACTTCTATGTCTTAACTTTTATGTTTTAAGAATGGGTGGAATAGTTATATTTATTGACCATTTATGTAAACTATAAATGCAATTGACAATTGTCATCTAAGTCTACTTTTCTTCATCAAATTTGATTCATCACTTAGGTTCTTAGAAGTTAGTACGTAGCTTACTAGTAACTACTTTCAAGTTTCAAATTTCTTATCCGATGATTGATTTGTTGAAGCATAATAAAATGTGCAATCATAATTTGTTCCAGGTTTGCCTTTATTTTCATTGTTCTGCAACGCCTCTTGAAGATGCATGGCAGCTTGAGACATATGGTGGTCTCATACCACTGGCCAGAGTGGAGGCCCTCACGAGAGCCTAAGGCTCAGCAATTTGAGAGGACTATGCTATCATCTCCTTTTTGGGATGATGCACGAGCCATATCACAGGGTTACAGACTCTTTACAGTGTCATGTGCCTTACAAATAAAAAGGGCTGCACTTTGGGCCTTCTCTATGAGTTCATGGGCACGCTAGGAGAGCAGATTCGCACCTGCACTACCTTAAGTATAGAGAGGTTGGAAATTTTAACTTTCAGAATGACTAGTGTTCATATTCATTGATGAGATCTATTATCTATTATCTCTTATGTATTTAAGTATGGGACATGTATGATGTATGATGTTCAGATTTTATAGGGTTGAAGAAATAAGAGAAAAGTGGCAAGCCACATGATGGGAGTAGTTCCATCAGCCTCCACATGCTATGGCTTGCAATCTTCACCCTCTATGGAGGAATGAAGATCAGTTCCATGATGCAGAGCTCCAAAAGGAATGGCGCATATACATTGAGACGGTCTATCCTGATCTTGTCATACAAGATTCACTCAGGGATGATCTCAATGTCTTTAGGTATGAGTCATGACATTTCTATAACATTTGCTATATTTTCAAGTCCTTAGTCTTTCTTGAATCCTAATCTTGTGAATGGCCACATTGTCACACTCGATACTACATAAGACCCACTCATGAATTATCATCCAGATGTATTGTCACGTGTGCACTGTGCAGGCACGAGACTCTTGAGTTTGGGTGTCTATGAGCACGGCTCAAAGCAGGACAATTGCGCCCTGTTTCATGGTGAAAAAAGTATGGGAATGATGTTCCTAGATTGCAAAAGCTCGCCATACGCATTCTCTCACAGGATTGCACAACAGTTGCATGTGAGAGGAATTGGAGTGTGTTCTCTCTACTTCATACAAAGAGGAGGAACAGGCTCAATGTTGCACAGTTAGACAAGTTGGTGTATGTGCACGCCAATCTGCAGCTTCTGAAGAAGTTAAAGGAGACGAGGGAGCCCGTACAGGACAATTGTAATTTGCAAGTCGCAATTGTGTTTGAGCATTGAAATTTGAAGTTTGAACTCCCAACTTTGAGCTATATTTTTATAACTTGATAGAATTAGTAAATACTTTAGTAAATAAAAAAGTCAAACTCTAATTTGAAGTTTTAGTGACATTCTACACTTGTTATTCTACATACTACATGTAAATCTAGATGAAATTGATGTGACAAAAGTTTCAAACCTACTACCAAGGTCACAGGACGAGGAGGACGTGTATGCACTACTCCATAATGCCGCTTGATGTTTGCAAGTGAATTTCAAGTTCCAACTTTCAGAATTCAAGCTTTGTATTAGCCCTTGAGGCTTGGGGACTTGCAAGTTGGAAGTTTGAACTTTGAGCTTCATCCCATATTCTAAGTTCTAGCGTTAGAATTGAAACTTGAAATTTTAAACTTGTAATATGTGAATTGTAACCCTTTGCCAATCCCTGCGTGCAGGACCTACCACTCGGGTTGTTGCACGACGCAGGACCAGGATGAGAGGGGAATAGGCTTCCAGTACTTGAGCTCTAGAGGACAAGGAGCCACTAGAAGACGAAGATGACACAGAGACCTCGAAAGCTGAAGTTGATAGCGATGATTCCTCGGAGGATGAGAATGATCCATCTGATGATGATGATCGCATTGATGAGGATCCTGCTCGTAAGCCTGCAAGTGCGAGCAGGTCACAGCTTCCATGGGTGACTAGGAAGAGGGTATGTTAGGCTTTAGCCTGCCTTGGCCCTGGAGGCTGGCCCATTTGGCATTTACTATTTAGGTATTTAGTTTATAGAAATTAGGAGTTGACTTTGAAGTTTTGAGATTATAAACTTCAGATTAGTTACTAACATATAGTAATTTGTTATCATGTGTACATTGTTATTATCATTTATGGATGCGCTAAAACTACAATTATGATTCAAGACTCAAGTAACAAGTTTATATTTTGGTAATGTTCAGATGTGGAATGTAAACCAGCTTGCCATTCTCAATTTCAAAGAAGTGTAATTGTCTTTTGAGTCCGAGGATTTCTTGCCGAATAAAGCTGATGTCATAGGCAAAGAGGCCTTCAGTAGGTTTGGAAGGGGTATAATCAACTGTAGGCAGTTGATTAACCGCAAATGTTTCGGCAGCAGGGTGTCTTGGAAGATGCAGATGCGATGGACGAATCAGATGGAGATGCAATGGACAGACTTGAAGTAGGTACGATGGCAGCAGGTACCACAAACTCAGATGCGGAGGTGGTTTCCGGGCCAGAGGGCTCGGTTCAGCTTCCGGAACAGCAGGGTGTGGTGGAGAGTGGGGGGAGTTACCTCCCCCCCATTTGTTAGATGGAGCCATGCGGTAGGACAGCGCTGATGGAGCGTGCTAGCAGCAGAGAGCCAACACCAGTAGCGTGGCCCTCAATACTACCTGGAACCAGTCAGTTCTCCCCAGAATCGCTCTATGTCGGTCCCTCTTGCAGATCTTCGGGCTTCGAATTTCCTTGATACTTCAATTTATCAGCAGCCTTGCACTCTCCCTTATAGCTTCATGCTTACGGTGATTGCTCAACGAGTTCCTCTATGGACTGTTTTCCTGACTGGCTGCCCTCTTGATCTTGCCACCAACCGGACTCAAGTTTCCTTCTAAAATTGCAGACGCGCCCACTTTGATGCTTTCTGCACTCAAACCCTGCGAAAGCATTTGCTGAGTTCCGGTTGGCATCCAATGGCAGCAACGATCATATGGTAATCCCATTGGCAATCAGAAATCAATGTTTGCTTCCAATGCTCCAACGATGGCTCTTCCTCTAGCACTCTTAACGTCAAAGTTCAATATGAAGACAATATAGCAAATATCGGCTGAAAATGTGTTTGGCAGCATCATCACTATTCGTAGATATGTGAGCTTCAACGTAGGCCTTCCAATATTTTGCTGCAGTTGGAAAAGTTGCCAGAAGCTCCTCATACAAAGGTGCCGCCTCAGAAATAGGCCCCGCCTGAACTGCAGATACGCTTTTTAACCAAAGTTTCATCACCGCTGCTGAGAGTGATGCTCCTCATATAAATGATCATCCTGAGGATGCGAACATTCCAATGAGATTACCAGAGAGAGAGAGAGTTCAGAAGGCCATTGCGCTCAGGAGGCCACCGCGCCCTGATACACAAAAAGGGTTTTGTTTATTTTCATTGGTCCACATTTGCCCTAAAACATATTTGAAGGGCATTTGAAGTGCAATGAAATTGGGTTGTAAAATGACGTGCATTTAGAGATTTCTAGAGAAATAACATGTGGCTTTAGAAACTCCTAGAAAGAAATTTCTAGAAAGATAGAAGGTATAAAAGAGAGGAGAGAGAGGCGTCAAGATTGTGTGTGTGTGTGTGTGTGTGTGTGTGTGTGTGTGTGTGTGTGTGTGTGTGTGAGAGAGAGAGAGAGAGAGAGAGAGAGAGAGAGAAACAAGGGCTCATTTTTTTATGCTTTAGGGTTTTTTTAGGTTTGACATGAAAAATAGTAGAGAGAGAGAGAGAGAGAGAGATTAAACATGTGTGCTTGTTTCTTAATCTTGAAGGCAAGTGATTGGCTTCAAATTTGCAGATCCATACACCAAGAGTGCAACATAATGTGTATCCTCATAAGCAATCAGGGATCACAGCATAACAAGCATGTTTTGAAATAGGCAGTGGTATCTCCCACGGACCTCATAATAGAGTGGACATCAGAATATGAAGTGATCCTCAACCTCCACCTCACCTAAGGAACATAACCAGCAAATCCTCCCCTCTCTGGACCTATCCATGAAGCGTCCAATTTCAACTACAAGCTGGTGTGATGAAACTCGAAGCCGTCCCAGTATAAACTTGAGGCTGTGAGATAAATTTGAAGCCAAGTAGCACTGTAGGATCAAGAACCTTGCTGCATCCAACTCTATAAAATTAGTCCCACGATGACAAGGTTTGACCCCTAACTGGCTCTACCATGCTCGACCAAGATATACTCTATAAATATACCATATGAAGATCTGCAATAGAGATGTTAGGTGCATCAAGAGGCCGGGGAATACCATGCCAGCCAACAAGATGTTGAGATGAGGTAAGTGTTGCATGTGTGTATCTTTGCATAGAAGCTAGAAACATAATGACTCGCTAAATGTATGTGATAATCCAAAATATAGCATCATGTTGTAAAGGTGAAGCTGCAAACTCTGCGAGAATAACCTAATGTGAGACAGAGGGCAGCATGTATCATGTGTGATAATGGTAATCTACATTTGCGAGATACTAGACCAATTAGATGAGATGAGACTTCGACGCCATGCCTCTACTGCATAGAGGGCTATGGGGGTGATGATGATGCCAAAAAGCTAACACTTACTCGGGGCATCCCGAAGAACCTTTCGAAAGCATAACCTCTAGCTGGACAAGAGAAGCATGTCCCTTCCCAAGCCTACTAAAAGTTTCTATCTCATACTAAATATGGACCAGTGAAAAGAAATCTAAGTGTAAGATGACACAACCTCCGATCATTGTCCATAAAAAATAATATCTTGTCCTTGCATAAAGGCCCTAGATGTATGAGGACCATAACCTTGGTCTTTGCAATATTACCCTTCAAACCCCATCTGGTACAAAAAGCATGAAGATTGTCCAAGTATCTCTATATACCACTCTAGTCATGGAGACTAGAACCACATCATCTACATAAAGCAGGATGCAATCAAAATATCATCAAGTATGCAACCCGCACCACCACACTACTCAATGACTCTCTCAAGCTCATCAATTTACAATCCAAAAAGAGTAGGTGAGAGGGAACAAACCTGCTTCACCCCAATGGTGCTCATATCTATTTGAGATACCTCTGCCACAACCCAAAACTCTCTCACAAAGTGCCATCACTACTAGAACAGTGTCGATGGAAAAACCAAGATCATTGTTGTTTTGTTGATTTCAGGAAAGCCTTTGACTCTGTCCTTCCTCTTGTGTTTGGCCTCCTCAATGAGAGCCCAAAGGGTGAAGACATGGTCTGTAGTGGCATGTGCACCCGGAAACCTGCCTAGCCCAATGCACGTAGTCTCCTAGTCTCGGCCTCAAAACTTACTGCCAATTGGAGAATAGTGCCATACAACTTTGCAATAACATGCGCGATCACAATAGTACGGTAGTTATCTGGATCTTAATATCAAAGGCACATGTTTAACTAGGCACCTTAGTGATCTTAACCCTATCTATGTGGACGTTTGTCAAGAGCAAAACAGGCCATCGTTATCAACCGTAAGACCACCATCACCCTCTCATATACTACCATAATTGCAAGGACCAAGCTTCATGAGATTTGTAGGTCTTGTAAATGTCTCATAAGCATTTGGCATGATCACAATATGTACAAAATCCACAAACAAAAGTGAAATCATGATGTATGGGGGTGCCCTAAGACTTGCACAGCTTGCATGTCTCATGGCACAAATCTGGTGTGTCCCTCCCTATCTCTCAGCTTACATGTCACTAATGTACTAGAGTACATTAGTGACATGTATGAGAAGCTCCGCTTCCAGGTTAACAATATCTCGAGCTCAATGCCTCTTCAACTTTTCAATGGCCTTGAGTGACACTCACAAAAATAAAGAGTCAAAATCGAGATAGCTGAAGGGCTATAATGATGAAGTGCAAAGCAAAGGCACGAGGCAAATCTTCCAAGTAGCTATTATGCCATCAGAAGGATTGTTTAAGAATAGACCTCATATGAAAATTAACCTATGAGTGATCATAGGTAGGTTCCTGAAGTATAGGATCTTAAAAGTGGAAATTCCATGAGGTAGTCCATAGCACTATGTTGCCCATTGTGTGGATGGCATCTCAATTTACTTGATGTCAGCCACTATGGTAAGCCATTACAAATAGCACAACTCATGTCTTCAGGAAATAAACAACTTGAATCTTCACAAAACAGGACATCTCTGGGGCAACATACAATGCTGCGAAAACATTATCACGATCCAAATCCGTACAATGTTCAACAATTTAGGTACAAATGTATCGTGCAAGAACATCTCTTTGTATTACAAAGACAAATAAAACCCAATAAGAAGACACCACCATGGCCAACCTCTTCCCCCAATCTATCTTTCTTTTTCCAGTAAAATTTCTTTCAACATTGATATATCAGAACAAGCTGAAACAATGCTTTGGCATTTGTTACCCTGGGGTCTACACCAGAGCAGGTTTGAATTCTCTTACCTGTTCCTATGATTTTATTGATTGTCAAGGAGAAAGAAAGTAGCAAAATTATATCACATGCAGTTTCATACAAACCAAGGATCACCAAGAGAAACCAAACTTTGATTAATTTCTAGCACTGCAAGTATACGAGATTCCATCATGTTTCCACAAGGGCATTCATGAGTTGAGACCGCATAGAGTAGCTTGCACAATTCCTTACAAGATCCTGCATCCGATCAAATGAACCTTAGGGAAACGGCATACCAGACTGCGTCTTCTTAAGCGAGTTGCAACAAGTGGCATTTCAGCTAGTTGCTTTCCCAAAATTCGAACTATGGAAGCTGACAGTACCTCCTCACTGTTGACAACCAATTTTTACTGGATAAAGAACTTTTTTGCAAGACGAGTATACAGCAGAAAATAAGCAAATCAAATTCATTTCACTTGTTAAGGAAGAGATGAACTTAGAAGGTGACAGTGGTCAACAACTCACTTGAATTTCAGGACTATACAGTGCATCCCTCCAAACTCCTGATCACCCTTGGTATGGCTGCAGTTCCCATGATAAAAGTTAGAACTTAATGATTGCCCCTTTTGCACCCTAACCCACAGTACTATTCGATAAGAAAGATGAAAATAACCTGTAAACCATTAGAGGAATCAAGTCTTCTCCAGACACTGCATCCACAATAGGGTCGAAACATTCCTGTAATGCCAACAACAATTGCGCAAATTATTTCCATGCGAAATTTTGGAAAAAATATATTATAACATTCCTAAGTGCAGATTAGGAAAGCTAATAACGTACAGAGAAAATATCCATCACGTCATCAAGTACTGTGCCCTGCTGAGAACTTTTTCTTTTTCCATGAAGTATCTGCCAGGTAAGGTTGAAGCTTGTAGAGTCAGCTGAACCATTCTGGGATTCCTGTTGTAGTTTTGCAATGACCTTACTAGCAATACTTCCCGGGACTGGCTCTGGTCCATTTAGCACTAACAAATGTAATATTTCATGGATATGTTGGCAATCTTTGCCACAAAACCATTCCCCTTGAGGCAGCTCCTGTAAAGTGCAGATCGCAGATATTTCAAAAAACTGAAGAGCTTACTAAAAAATTCAAAATCGTAGAGACCCTTTAAATGACTTAGAAGACATGCACAACAGAAATAAAATAAAGTAAGGGTGCTCATGTCTATACAAGACCAATGTTCAATCCGATTGAAAGGTTTCTATGGTAGGAAAGATACTTCAACTCCAACATTAAATATAACAAATGCTTATTAAGTCTTCATTAATAACCGAATATATCAAAAAAGATTTGCAATCTTTGACTCTATGGAGTACAACTACAAATCCTTAAACCACAACAAGACTAATGCATAGTACAAACTATCTACTATGTATGGCATCCCTATTCATATTGTCAGTGCCCTAAGAGTCATGCTCACATGTAGAAACATATGTACAAAATAGCTTGTATACATTCACAAGAGGATAATGAGGTGGAATGCAAAATTCAGGTAAAGAGGACTCAATCATGAAAGGCTGGTGCTAAAGAGCAAAAGTCAAATGAAGTCCCTATTCTTCATAGAAATGCAAGCATACATAAATCATCACTTCAGCTTGCTCAAAATGAACTACTGAGATTACAAATGATCAGCACAAAGCAGCTGCCCCCGGTCCCCAACTTTTACAAAAAAATTAAATGAGAAGTTCATATCAGCTAATAAACCAGGAAATTTTGTTGAAGATTACCAGAACATAACAAACAAGACATGCAGTTTTATAATGAGTCCCCAAAAAAGTGGGCTATACAATACAAAATTCCTTCTCATACCATCAGCTCGGGGAGCAACTCCCGGTAATATGCATAACAGAACATAACATGCTGAATTTCTATTCACCTCTCTGAAGGTTAAAAACAGGCTAGGCCATGACAAACACAAGGTAAAAGCAAATCAAATGTTTCTCCACTTCCTCATATAAATTCAAGGCACATACATTCAATCCTTCAGCTTTCTCAAACAAAACTAAAACCAAAGAATGCCACTGGTGGAAAAGTGCACAATCGGCACAAATTAGTTGGCCACAACTTGGGCAAAACATGATATGTATAACTTGTGATCATGTAACATGGAAATATGCAATTCAAAAACATTTAGATCAAAGAAAAATAGAATTAGTCCGATTCAGTCTACCTCATACTTCGAATCTGATAGGTGGCAAATAGATTAAGATTGTTCTGTTGAAATGCTACCTATTGACAGCGGAGATAATTATACTGGCAAACACCTTTGCTGCAGAAGATTGAATGAACTAGCGGCTGCCCGAGTGAATATACATTTTGGGTACAAGAACTAAATAACTAAGCTGCCCGAGTGAATATCTAAATAACTAAGCTGCCCGAGTGAATATACATTTTGGGTACAAGAAGGAAATTGAACAAGGCTGTTTCTCTGAATAAAGTGCTGAGATTTGCAGTTTAAGATAATCATTGTCTTATTCCAGTCTCACTTGCTATGATGGACAACAATCCAGACCAGCATTCTACCTTTTGAAAAAGTGAGGTCCTTATAAAAAAATTAGCTTAAATTTTTTACGTATTTATAACCAATAAACAGTATATCGTAATTTATATACTGTTTATATATATATAAGATATTTAATAGCATTCTAGACAACGTTCCGGAACAAAATATCCCCCGGAACGTGTTCCATGGCATTGTCGGCTTAAACAAATGTGCAAGAATTTGCTTTCTTGCAGAACCTCAAATTTATCAAATATAGCCATGAGCTAAACCTCCCTTGTTTCTGCTTTTTAAGCTTTCCTTGAACTTGGTTTGTAGTAGTTGCACTGCGTTTCTGAAAACAAGTTTCGAAACGCGGTTCTGAAGAAATCAAAATAAAAAGCTTTTTTTTTTTTAATTTTTCTTTTGTGGGCAATATGGGTATCAAATTAAAGCATTTATTAAGGGCAGTTCATTTATGTAGGTTGCCGAATGTTTCGGGTACAATGTGGTCCAGTTTGGGGGCAACAATGCCTGTTGGATTCTATCAAGGTTAAAAGTTTTCTATGGAAATGTGTTCCATTCATAGGTCCTGTGGTACCAGGTTCCGCGGATCCTGGTACCGCGGTACCATATCGGTCGGCGGTACCAAAAAAAAAAAAAAAAAATTTGCGAAACACGGGAAATTTTTTTTTTTATATATATTATGGTACCGCCCTGGTACCACGGATCCCAGGGTGGTACCGTACCGACGGTACCATACCAGCGGTACCACGGGGTACTATGGTTCCATTTCCTGTCAAATCACTGCATCGATAATGAGCAGTTACTATGCCAAGACCACCCTCCCCCCATTTATCCTCCTGCGTTTCTTAAAAAAAAATAAAAATTCTTTCTGCGTTTGTCCCAGAAACGCGTTTCTGTGCAACTATGGAACTCTTGATCTTGCCTTTGACATCAATCCTGATTTTGCAAAAATTCTTCCTTGAACTTACTCATGCACCACTTGAGAAGAATAGACCAAGTATAACCAGATTTAGTTGGGAGAATATTGTGTTTGATTTTGATTTTCCCAACTCAATGTGATTGTCTTCAAATCTTTCTCCAACAATGTTTCACAAAATTGTTGTCTTTGAACCACTTGCTACACCATGCAAGTCAATTATCTAAGACTTTTCCACAAATTGTTCCAAGTTCAGTTTAATTAGTTAAAAAGAAACTACAAATATACAACGGCAAGACAACCAGTATCTTCGTTTTCATCTACAATAGCCCTACTTTTGGTCTCTTGCTTCTCACATTGCTCTGCTCTGAATTTGATTGAGGCTGAACAAGGATTGGCTGTGTTTATGTCCTTAACCTTAAAAAAACAAGATGGCTCTAGTATATTGTTAAAAGCCTTGTAGATCTATATACAACACAAGAGCAAAGAGATCATACAACCATATAATCATCTATGTAATCAAGAAGATAATTCAAGTAATTACAACTTGGCTCAAAGTTCAAAGCCAAGGTAAGATACATAAAACTTTCAATAAATTACTATCTTCTCAAAGAATGATCCTACAAACAAAATACTCACAAACTAGTTCCTTGCTTGAATATGCATGAATTAATCTCATGTAGACTTCTAGGAGTATTTATTGTTTTAGCATTGTTAACTCAAGTTTACACTCACCTTCACTGCTTATGTCTCATTAGTACCCAAGCATAAGTTACTAATTGGGTAATCCGGATTCTCTTGGGTAGACCCAGTGTTGACTAAGAAGTAAATGACAATCAACAAGAAGAAAGAAATAATAATAATAATGATAATAATCCAGATAAAATCAAACAAAAAACAAGGACCATTATCTAGACGAGTTATCGAGACTTAGAGAATACAAAATAGTAGAAACAAAGCAGGCTCCTCAGCTCCCCACTTTTCCGAATTCTCTTATCGATCATCTTAAACATGCCAAAAGCTGAAATACCAAAGATAAATCAAAAATAGTCTAAAATAGTTTGAACTTTTCTCATGATTTTCTTGAATAAGTAGCCCTTATGGAGTAAAAAAATTATTAGATTGCGTGACTGGTCTACAAAAGCATACGAAGACGAGAAAACGTATAGAATTGAGAAGTGATCACTCCATACCTAACAGAATCAGAAATAATTGAAGACATATGAGGCATGCGAATTATGTTCAAGTTATTGTATTCTAGTTGCAGCCTTTTATCACGATTATCAACCGATAAACCTGACCTAGCTTGGCTTATAGAAACGTCTAAAAATTTGCACTTATCATCACTACTTGTACAGTTGGGTTCACATGAATAGATTCCTCCACCAAAAACGTTAGGGTCTTTATATAGAAAACTGCCAAAATCAGGAAGATCAGGAACAAATAAGTCATCAATATATCTTCTAACATGGGTTAATTTATGCAATAAGATGGGACAAGTACTCCAGGAAACTAAGGTTGTAGAAGTTAGGAAAGCTGCTCCATGACAAACTTCAATGGACCAATTGACAAAAATAAGGAAGCTAGACGTTCTCATTTATAATGCCAAAAGAAGTGCCTAATCATAGGTTTGTCTGCAATTCCTATATAAGCTACTCAGTACTAATGGTCCACTTCATCTCAAACAGCTTTAAACTAGCAGCTTGCATATTTCTGGTAGGCTTGAGCCCATCATGATGAAACAGAACCGATAACCGAAACAAAATTCTTCATGGCAGATGTCTATAGACTTGGGAATGGAGACCTTTCAAGAAGAAGTTTTTTCTTCCAATCTCTACACATATACTTCAAAGGACGTCATGTGACAAGGGAACACATTTTAGGCTTGTTTCAAATGTGCCATGCGGTTGGGGTTCTTGGGTCCAAGAAAGGAATGTGTTTCCTTAGATCAGGATCATGTGTTCCCAAGTTTCCTAACTTAGTCAATATCAGGTTTGAAATAAGTATTTCTTTAAGACTAAACATTTACAATTATAAAATCATGGTCAAGGAAAGGCTGGGATGATAATTGCTTATAGAAATTTTGACCAATTTAATTGCATAGGCTGCCAAAAGTGCACAAAGCAAGAGGAACAGGTGGAATGAGAATTGAATTTATAGAAATTTTGAAAAATAGAATTGTACAGGCTACAAAAAGTGTACAAAACAAAGATGAGGTCAGATTTCTAAATTGACACCAGAGGCCACTGTACTAACAGTCTTATAGTGCATAACATAAGACACATTTCTCTAAAAAAAATCACAATACACCCAGACATATTTGCTGACTAAATGTATATTCGTCTTGTAAGTCAGTTATTCCTTCTTAATAGTGAGACGGGGGTGTATATCTTTTCAGGCCTGCGCACCACTAGGTCCAAACATCAGTGCATGCAGCCATTGACTAAATGCAGAGGTGCTTGAGTTAAACACAATGACAATAAGATCCCACAAAATTTACACCACCTTTAGATCTTCCATGCCATGTACTTTTAGACAGCCAACATGGAACTCCTTCTCACACTGCCATAACAAACATTTCAGCTGACGTTAAACTAAAAGTAAGATCCTGTAATCCTTACTGTACCTGAATAAAACCTTTTAGTGAAAAATATACAAACTAGACAGGTGCTTTTGTTTCAACAAATAAATCCTCCAATACAAAGGGCTGATCATTTTGATAGAGATCAAATGATCCAATGTTACCTGGTCACACAATAAAACCGTCCTCTCATTGAACCCCAATTTGGTAAAATCTCCACACCTGCATTGAAAAGTGTTGTAAAGCCTCTGAAATCCAAAGTGACTCAAATTACATTATATTCTTGAAGCATAATCGTTCACATCCTTTGTAACAAACAGCATGGGTAGATAATATCATGAATGTGTTTCAACTATTAGACTGATGCAATTGGTATTACAGAGGGTGTGTATGATTTAACCACATGTGCCCCTCAAAAAGTGCAACAGCATAACACTCTTAGTTGAATAAGTTTTCAAAAGAAGGGTGGGAAAAGCAATACCAATACCTAAAAGGAAAATCAATGTTGAACAACAAGCCCAGTTGAGACCCATGCACACACTTGAACAGGTAGCTTAAGTATTGCATATCATAAAGCATGCACACATTGATGGGCAATGCAATTCAAGAAATGAATTGAGAATTCCATTCATGTTGCAACTAATTGAAATGCCATCAGGTAGTAAACCTTCTTTGGTTGAACTGCCATTGTTGAGCGATCGTAAGTGTGCATGACATTTCTCTTTTATTATTTTCGGTCCTCAGGATTTGTTTCAAACCCCAAGCTAAAGTATAAGGCTAAATAGTGTACATTTTGATAATGGCTACTCACATAACTTCATGAATTTCTAATTGGTGCAAAAGCTATGGGTCCACAGCGGCCAATAATCATTATTATTTGATGAGGCTTGCAAGTTGAACAACACCAAAGTTTGGAACCGGATCATTCCCAAACTACATCTCAAGTTGAAAAAGACTAAATCAAACCAATAGGTTTTCATATTACGAATCTAGATAGCTTTAATAAAGTGGTGTTTTATAATGATTTCAAAAGAGATGTTTTGATTCTATTTAACATTAGGTCCTCTCATATTGTCATGAACTCAACTATGGTGAAGAAGTTGAATATGAGCACACAACCATCCCAACACAGTCTAGATGGTTAATGGAAAAGGTACAAATGTTTCGGAGACGAGGGTTATGAGCATTCTAGTAACTATTTAGAGTTACACAAAAAATTTGAATTCAAGGTCAACTGTTTAGTGCAAATTGAGGTCGTGTTAAGGATTTGTGTACGTTGTCTAGGAGGGTACTTTAAAAGAAACTAATCTCCATCAGGTAGCCACACATTGTCAAGTGATGAATGCTCACTTTGTTACAACCACACCAGCCGGAAACTGCCAAGTGCCGGTCAACACAAGAAACCAAACGCTCACCATCCACCCCGTCGTAGGATCCAATCCAAATCCACCCTCTGTGCCATGAGCCCAATCACTAGACAACAAGCGGGATCCAACTTCCAACCCTAACAATGTCCCATACCGCCGCCAGTGCTGTAAAGCTAGCTCCTACTGCAAGGCTTTACTCCCAGCACCATTGGCGCCAACGTTGTTCCTGACACCAATAGTGCTCCTACTACTCCCGGCATCATCGACGCTAGCGCCACCCCCGGTGCCACTACGGCCAGAATCCAGTTGGCGCCAAGTTCCTATGGCTCTAAAACTTTCATCGATTCTAGCGAAGTCTAGAGACCTCATATTGATGTGCAATCACCTCACACGATCTAGCCATGCCTGCTGCTGTTGTCGCTACACAACAACAACTGCCACACACTGCTACGCAGCAGTGTGCCCTCCTTCCTCCTCCATTGCTTCCACTGGCTCCTCCTCCTCCTCCTCCTTCTTCTCCTTCTCCGATCTGCATTAATGACAACATTTCACAAGTTGAGGCCACCACTTTGATTCCAGCAAATGACTTGAACACTCCGACGAAAGCCTATGAAGGCTATTTGAAGACAGCAGTGGATGCTCTACGAACGGAGGTGCAGAATCTTAAAGTGGCCATGATCGCTCTAACCAAGGATAACGAGATTCTCAAAGAAAAGATCCAAATACTAGAAGGACTGCCGACTCCAATGACAAGCAAGATTCATGAACTAGAGCAAAATCTGGTTGAACATAAAGAAGCCATGAAGACCTGGGATTCATTATTCAAGAAAGAAGAAGGTACTACTCAAATATCTACTTTTATTTCTGCCCCCATTTCCAAAGAGAAACTTAGAGATTTAAAAGCTCTAAATGTTCGTGTTTGAGGTGTTCCCGATGTTCAAGACGCATTGAAAGAAGCAACATCATTTCTTGAAACCACATTGAGTTTTAATGTTGATGGAATGGATAATGCTTGGCGGAAGAAGAAATGTATTGCAGCTCAAACCCAAACTAAAGGGTACAAACATTTTCCTAGATGATGATCTCACCTATATACAAGTGGAAGAACGTAAGAAAGCTTTCCAAAATGCCAAGGCATTTGGTAGAATTGCCATATATCGTGACGTTCAAGTTCGATACTTGGATTGCGGACCATCTACATCTAGTGCCTAGGAATTTGGGAATTTTGGGTCCTCGGGCTTCGGAGTGTCCCGAGGGCCCGCTCACACAGGTTGCGGATTGGACTATGGAATTGTAATGGGATTCATTCAGTAGCAGCAACTGGATATTTAGTTGATTTTAATGCACATGGTGATATCTTACTATTCACTGAGACGCATGAGAGCAGTGAGAGAGGCTTACCAGATTTTCCAGGTTTTTGGTGGTATTCTACATACCGGACAGTGACACGTTCCACAGCAGAGGTTCAAGTGGAATGGCATGTTTGTACCGAGAGACTCTATAGTCTATCATTAAGTTCATGGGTCATGATGTATATGCACGCTATCTTTTGGATCCACCTTACCGAATATGATATAGACCTGGACAGAGATATCTTTATGGCAGTATGTTACTTTCCACCTATGACATCCTCTTTTGCAGATGCTGATTCTCCATACACTGATCTATCACTAGACATTATCAGATATTCGGTGCGAGGTCATATACTCCTTACTGATGATTTCAATTCCAGAACTGCGTCACGTCAGACTGAGTTTCATGATGCTTTGGATCAGTTTCGTTGACAACCTATTGATGCGACGGATATGGGTATTAGTAGGACCTTTGCCTTGGACTGATCACTACTTACGGTGAGTATCTTCTTCGCTTTGGAGGTGCACCATTTTTTATGGCCTAGCCTGTTGGCCTGACTCTATTGGATTTACTTGCCATCCTCATAGTGGCGGACATAGTGTGATAGACCATCTCATGGGATCACCCCCTTTCATTTTAGTTATCTCAGATTTTTGTATTTCCACCGCTGCTCTTTCTCACTCACGCCTCTCGTTCCACCTTGAACACATCATACCATCTACCCCACATCCTTCTCCCTCTCCCTCTAATCGGGCATCCTTCTCTTCGGCTCTTTTTCTTCGGGGGCTTCTTCACGTGAGGTTATCCCTCGTGCTCCACCACCTCTCCCGGATGACCTCCGCATATGGGCCGACTATGCTACCAGCCTATATACCATACCCACTGACGCACCCATCTCTATCTCTCCACACGCATCTAAATTCACCTTCTTCACCTCTGACATGGTAGTTGCGGTCATCAAGAGAATGAAGTCCCATAAGGCAAGAGACATCGAATCTGAACTCCTAGCCCATGTTGTCGACCTCCTTGCTCCCACACAAGCCACTCTCCTCAATTCCGCAGTTGTCTCTGGCTTCCCATCATCCTGGCGCACCAACATCATCCACCCTATCCATAAAAATGGTGATGATTCCTGGTAACTACCGCACTATCATGATTGGGCATGTTCTTGCAAAGCTATATGGTACCATACTCCAGTCTGTAGTCAACTCAGAGGCGGAACCCAAGAGATTACATGCATTAGGACAGGTAGGTTTTTGATCTCACTATTCTACCGCTAACCATATCTTCACACTTCGAGCTTTGATTGAGGAAGCTCGGTACAAGAAAGAGAAGATATACTATTGTTTTGTGGACTTCAGGAAAGCCTTTGATTCTGTACCACGCTTCCTTGCTTCCAAAGACTTCGTGACCTTGGCTTCTCCACTAATATAATCCTGGCAGTGATGTTCTCTTTCACCAGTTCTTTTTGGATTGTACATCGATGAGCTAGAGAGAGTCATCTCACAGTGTGGCGGAGCTGGTTGCAGACTTGGCAATATTTTGATTGCCATCCTCCTTTATGTGGATGATGTGGTACTAGTATCTCCGACTAGAGAGGGGTTAAAGAGGCAGCTAGATTGTTTACAGGGCTTTGTACTATGGTCTTCAACACTTCTCGAGCTTTCATGCAGTGTCAGGAGCTCACTCTCGATGGACAGACCTTAGAGGTAGTTTCTTCTTACACTTATTTGAAGATACTTTTCTTTGGTCCTACCTTCAACATGCGACAGGCAGCTACCACTCGACTTGGGAAGGGGCATTCCTACCTTGTTCAACTAGAGCATTTTGCCTCAAGAAGTCCATTCGAGATGCTCGCAGTAAGTGTAGACTTTTTTATGCTATTGTCACCCCCACAGCCTTGTATGCAGCAGAGACATGGTGTATCGGTCTTCCCTCATCACACTAGGCCAGCCTCTCACGATTACAAACCACCATGTTAGCTCATATGAGTTGGGCGAAGCCCTCTGTTCCACGCGAGATGCTTCTTGCAGAGTTTGTCGTTCCACCCATTCAGATAGATGTAGCTTTCTAGCTTATTGCGTATATTCAGAGAGTTCAGGCTCTTCCAAATGCAAATGCGAGATATACACAGATAGCAATTGCTTCCTCACGCTACCTTCATGATCAAGGATACAGGGTGTCGTGGTTCTCTCAGGCATCCCACTTCCTCCTTGAGTCATTTGGTGTTTCCATTACAAAGCTCCCCTCAAGTACTCTTCAGTATATCAAACGCTTCCTTTATCGGGCATGGCATACCTCATTCTCCTAGATGACGTCAGCGACCACCAGCGGTCCTTCATGCTGCAGCTCGTATTACATCCAAGGTTACAAGCCGATTCGAATCGAGCGATTCGAACTGATTCGAACCAGCTAGCTCGGATCGAATCGGGAAAAGGTTCAAACATATTTTTAAATTGATTCTGGTCTTGTGATGGTTATATAGATAAGTGAACCAACTAGCTACCTATAGAGAGTAATGTCCTTGAAGGATCTTTCATTATCTTATAGTTAGCTTTACATTTGACTCCATAGGTGTATCACAAGACTTTGCATCTACCATATGAAATCTTTCTAGAATAGAATTAGCATACTTCTCTTGACAAATGAAAGTAGATTGAGAATATGCTTTTGAAGCCTGCAGCACAAGCTCTGATACCATGTGAAGAAATTTATATCATTTAAGATCCAACTCCATAATCTAGTCTTTGGTTAGAAATAGATCAACTCTACCAATGTTGCCAATGTAGAAAAATCACCATCTACTCTATGAAAGAGATGCAAAATCAGTAAGAACTTGATCAAACATCATACATAAGATATAATGAAGTTGTTGTCCATACAAAAATAGTAAGCTACTGTATTTCACACGTGGGGATCCAAAAATAACATAAAATAAGCATTCTACACACAAGATTGCAAGATATCACAAATATAGTGCACCAATGGATAGATGAACCCAAGAGAACTCATGTATAAGCATGACGAGAGAGAGAGAGAGAGAGAGTGTGTGTCCCTTCCTATGAGTGTACACCCATATATAGTAGATCCATGACTCATTAATGATTTTCTCTCCATAACAAAAACCCTGGCATTAATAGGCTCAAATGTCTCCACATTCAAATTGAATCTTCTAAAACTCGTGTACTACATTTCTCACACTTTCAAAAAGTGGTTATTCAAATGCTTTTAGACTGATATAACTTTGAAAAAACAAACTCTAAGTCTAATATGAAAATCGGCCTCAATTGCCAAATATACAAATATGACCAAAATAGCAAAACTAGTTGAAATTTCTCACATCTATCACCCTAAATTTGAAATCAATGCAACACACACACACACACACCTCTCTCTCTCTCTCTCTCTCTCTCTCTCTCTCTCTCTCTCTCTCTCTCTCTCTCTCTCTCTCTCTCTCTCTCTCATCAGTTGTATGTGGAGACGGGGCGTTTCCAGGGCATCCCACATATGAGCAGACTTTGTCAGTTGTGCACTTCTGGAGAGGTGGAGTCAGAGGATCACTTTCTATTCAGGTGTCCTATCTATTATGAGATCCGAGGACGCTATCACTCTCTTTTCCAAGATTCTCCAGTCACACTACGCTCACTCATTTCATATGCAGACCCTCATTGTGTGGCATTGATGTTGCGTGAGATGTTCTTGCTCCATAGAGATACTTGTCAGAGAGATCAGTCTGGATTACACGGATTTTCTTACTTGTCTCCCAACATCTAATAGTTATGATGCTATTTGAGTAATAGTGGATCACAGAAATGGCAATCTCTATCCCAATAAGAAGTGATGTAAAAAATGAGTACATTCATGCAATCTGCAAAAAGATCTAATGGATAATACTAGGGATTCTACGATCATGGCATGTGCAAACAAAAGCAGTGAAAGAGGCTCAAAATGGTAAAGTTGATTGTCTTTGTCTTCGTCCGAACTAGATAGCTTTTGTTTGATAATTCAAGGCATACGAATTATCCACAAGGGATGAGGATAATAGGTTCATCCAAACAAATCCTACTTTAGGTATCAAAGGACTTTGATCTACAATAAACTATGGGTGGGTGATCAGCCACAAGCTTCTTGATATTCTATCATTTATGGAACTTAATATTTGAATTCCTACAAGATTTTGTTCTCTTTCTTTGGTCATTAGGACTTCAAAACATTGCATGCAGGATCTCGCATTTCAGCTCTAGATTGTTACTTGTGGAAAAAGCCTCAAGAAAAGACGAGCAACAAACCATCAAATCTTTAGACCAGACAACATGTGAACTGCACTGCATGGCCTCAACAAAGGAACTCTACTCCACTCTTGAGTCTTCCACCATTGAGAAGCTCACAATACTTGAAGAAGAAGCTATCGAATAAATGGAGAACCCACCAAAGACATTTTATGCAATACTAGAGTTTCAACGCTCTGTCAAATATTCACATGAATCATAAATGAGCTGGGGTCATTATAGATGGCCAAAATTATAACATACTTAAGATTTTTTTTCTGGTCCAAACATAATTAATGAGGCCGTAAGGGAATACAACATGATAGGGTTCCATTTGTGAGTAATGTCTACAATCAAAATAACATGCATGATGCACTTGACTTCGAGTTACAAGGAGATCTTATTAGACGAGAAGGTCGTTGAGTAACTAGTCGGAATGCCCAGCTTACAAATGACTTCAACTTTACTAAGCTGAAACGAGTAAACTACAACCAATCAGTAGCTCGATTAGCTCTAATCACCTTTCTGAATGAGCTTATCTAGCAATGCAATACTCTTTGGCCATTGAACATGCTTCAAATGCCTAGCAGGCTAGCAGATACAAAGGTCCATATGCACATCTCCAACGTTATAAAATGTAACTTCTCTTAAATAAATGTGATCAAAAAATGCATTTTAAATGTAGTTTCAAAACTCACTTGCAAAGCGCACAGCCACTTGCAATGCTTTCCATTGCTTTTACCACCCTTTTACAACGACCTTGTACTCGATCCTTTGCCATCGATGAGCTGTCTTGAATTTTTGTCAATCGTGTAACCTTCTTGGTAATACAGTGTGCACAGCTCCAATTAGCATCAATAGAATTGTGCAGCGCCGTACAACCTGTACTAAAAGGAATCATACTTGTACACACTTTATGATATTGAATTGGATTATTAAGTGTGCTAGTAATATGTTTCCTATAGAGAAAAAGAATATCAGACGGAAATTTTCAAGAAATTAGAATTGCAATTGCACTAGAAGATGTTTATATTCTAACTTAACTTGCTTCAAACTTGGCCATTTGAGATACCGATATCCCAAACCTTCCTTCCAGAAGCTCAACCACTTTTTACATTTATTCAATATCCCCAAGTATTTTTCAGACTAAAAGTTTCAAAAAATCAGAATTATAATTGCATTAAAATATGTTCAATTTACATGCATGAAACAAGTCATTTGAAAAGCAATTTCAAACCTTACTTCCAGCCTCTCCTTGCTACACCGAAACCATCACACAAAACTCAAAGAAATGGAGGACGAGATTGAGAAGCAGAATAACAAAGCTCTTTCTTGGGTGACAATTCTCAAAAAAGGTAGTAAGCCAAGTGCCCTTATTTCTTCGATTATTTTAGTTACTCTTTCAGAAGAAAACCCTAGGGAGCAGAAAGCACTCAATATTAAAGTAGGACGCATTGCGGATACTCAAAATACTCTTAAAGAGACAAAAAGTTTCCTTGAAACTACACTTGAGCACCATACTAGAGATCTAGATTCAGCATGGAGAACAAGAAGACATCATGCTACCCTAATCAACCGTTTTGGATCCCTAGAGAGCCTTCAAGATGCTTTATGTTCTAGAGCCAAGCTATGAGGTTCTCAAATTTATATGAATGATGACCTTATGTACATACAGGTTGAGGAGAGGCATAAAGCCTTCCAAGAAGCTAAAGTGACAGGTAGACGTGTTAACTACAAGCATGGTCGAATACGATACATTGACAATACGTCTAAAGATTCCAAGAAATAGGGAATTGGGGCGCCCTATATTGGGTCCTCATCCACGCCGCCTGTAGATTGGGGTTTGAAATTGTAACAACATACATTTATCATCCACTGCTACTGATTTGATTGACTTCATTGGTGAGAGAGATCTAGTACTCTTCATGGAGACTCATGAGAGTCAAGAGAGAGGATTACCTACTTTTCCAAGTTACAAATGGGACTCAATCTATCAACATGAGATGAGATCCGCCAGTGGTAGAGGTTCGGGTGGGGAGACACTACACCCTATCTTCAAGTTCATCAGCCATGATGAACATTCACGATATATTTGGTTCCGCATTGATGGACATAGCATTGGTTTAGATAGGAGATCTTTGTTGTAGCTTGTTATGTCCCTCCAGTGTCCTCTTCTTTTGTGTAGTGTAGGGCGTTGGTTCACCTTACATTGATCTTTCCACAAATATTATCAAGTATGCAAAACGAGGTTACATCTTTCTCACTGGTGGCTTTAATGCCAGGATAACTGCACGACAGTCCAATGACTTCTGTTCTAGATGCGGCCTAGGGGTTAACATTGGGAAGACCAAGGTGATGGTCTTCAACACTTCCAAGCAATGTTGAGTCGAATCGCGGTTCAATGAAAGAACCGCGATTCAAAAGTCCGGTTGCCCAATTCAAACCGTTTTTTTGAGGTTCGAACCATTTTCAAAAAAAAACACGTCACCTGCTAGCCCGAACATCCGTCCGCGCGCATTCCCAAAATAAAGATCCGACTCCCGAGAGACCAAATGAGAGAGAGAGAGAGAGAGTTTGAAAGTTCAAATAGGGAGGGAGGGAGGTGTAGTTATGTGGGTGTGGGTGTGGGTGTGGATGTGTGTGTGTGTGTGTGTGTGTGTGTGAATAGATTCTTAGAAGAGTGTGTTTGAGAGAGAGGGAGGTAGAGTTAGGTGTGTGTGTGCGTGTGTGCGTGCGTGGAGGGAGAGTAGGCCTTTAGGTGTGTGTGAGTGAGAAATTAGAATTTAGAAATGTTAAGTTAGAATGTTAGATGTTGATTTGGCGTGTTAGAACTTAGTAATAAGTATTAGTAGCTTAGGTTAGGTAGTTTCTTGAGATAGAAATTAGAATCTAGATCATACGAGTGAGCACTTGCTGCCGAGTCTTGACTCTTGAGGGGGGGAGAGACTACATACCATGCCGAGAGAGAAGAATCCCTTGTGGGATCATGTGACAATTGCTTCGAATTATGGCACCTCGGGCACTAAGAGGTGGACTTGTAGGTATTGTGGCAAGGACTACACAAAGTGGCCCCACTACAATAAAGGCAGCACACCTATTGCGCTGCATGTTATGAGATCGCAGGTTGTATGCGTTCACCGGACTCATTGATGATACTTGCAGCTCCATCTACGACTACCTCAGAGGCTGGTCCTTCGACCACAAGTTAGTGATCGTAATCAATGATTCCTAAGCTGTTATAAATCATGAGTTATTGACAATTGTAAGTTGTTGCTAGATGCTAAATAGAAAATATTTGCATTGATGATTGTGTCATAAATTATAATTCATTGCATGTAGTATGTAATTTGACATTACTACAATCTACAAACTACTATCACAATTTACCTATCTCCATTGTCGTAGAATCTAGATAGTAACTATTAATTTGTGGCCACTAGCAATTTGCAACAGTTCCAACAGACTCTTCCACATCACAAGGTCAGACTCAGAGTCAAACTGATAAAGTGGCATCATTGTCACGAGGCTCTTCTCATGCCCAAAGCCGTACACAACTTAAGGGCAGGGATGTGTATGTGGCATCCTTCCACAAAAGTAACAAGGAGATAGCCAATGTGTCTATTAGGAGGTGTTTCTACATGTGCAACCTCCCCTTTCACTTGGCTGCAACCCCTGCATGGAGGGAGACGATGAGACATGTGTCTAGGATTGGTTCAAAGTGGGAGGGACCATCCATGCAGCAGTTGAGAACAACTCAATTGGTTGCTGAGCGAGACTCCGTGGATAGGGAGCTAGAGCCTATCAGGAGATAATGGGCCATGTAAATCCTGAAAACTACTTTAATGTAATATGTATTGTCATTTAAGTTCTAACTTGAAATTCCAAGTTCGAAGTGGCAAGTGCCAAGTTCCAACTTCTATGTCTTACTTTTATATTTTCGGAATGATTGAAATAGTTAAATTTATTGACCAATAACGTAAATTGTAAATGCAATTGACAATTGCCATCTGAAATTTGAATTTTGTGGGCAATGGGATCTTTTGAATCTGACTACTTTTTTTTTTTTCAAATCTTTGGTTGAATAGCAATTTGATTACCAAATAAATACTCGGTATGGGTGCTCTATCATATCAGCTAGTTGGACAGATACCAAGAAGCCATACTGTAAATATATTGGTTTCTTCTTGCTTGGGCACGATGCTCCTGAGATCCATCGACACCTCAAAAGCGGGCTTAGTCTTGGATGGCCAGACATTGTTTAGATATATTGACGAGGCCATTGTTAAGGTCAGGAAAGAAAATGTTGTGCAGATATTGATTCTTGACTTTTAGTTGAGTAGTGAGAAATACAAATGAGTGAAAACCTTTTACTTAATATTTACTACTTTTCAATGTTGATTCTTGGATCATGGATGATGGATGTCCAATGTTGCATTGTTGTGCTTTGCAGGTTGTCACAGACAAGGCAGCAAAATTGTGTTGCCATGGGGAAACTCGTAAATGATTATGGATGAGTTAAAACTACATATATGATTCAAGACTCAAGTAACAAGTTTACATTTTGGTAATGTTCAAATTTGGAATGTTTCAATTATCAATGTTGAATGTCGAATGGAATTTGTACTCACGGTAACTCAAGAGTTACTACTTAGAAGCTAGTACTTAGTACTTAATATTGTTTACCTGTAAGTTGTCAAAAGTTAGTACTATAATCTATTACCTGTTGATAGTTTAAAGTTAGACAATGCACATTGTATACATTGTCATTTTCGTGAAATTCGAATCATTGAACATTTGCTAATTTACTACTAACTAGCCATGTACATGGTACATTGTAAGGAATATGTATGGTGTGACATTAATGTTTTGAAATAAATAACCCTAAAACCGATTCACAAGCCAATTCATTCCCGATTCAAGCTCTATTCAAACACGGTTCGAAAAGGCGATTCGAAAGTTACCATAAAACATTGCTTCCAAGAGCTTTGACAGTCATCCACTGGAGATTATTTCATCCTACACTTAGGCATACTCTTTACTAGTCCTATATTTAGAATCAGACGAGCTGCTTCTACTAGGCTTGAAAAGGGTCATGCTTTCCTTACTCAACTAGAGAGATTCTGTTTCCGTACATTTAATTGAGATGTCTCAAACTGATGTCTCAACTAAGTGTCAGCTCTTTGACATCATTGTTTCCCCTACAGCTCTACATGCAACAATAGCATGGTGCATTGGTCTTACCAGATCGGGGGAAATATTGATGCTTATACTTGACCATGGCAATTCATTTGTTGATTACATATGAGGACCCACGCTATGTAGCCTTGATGATACGAGATATGATGTCTCTGGGACGAGATTTACCCAAGAGCAACTTTCATTCACTAGCAGATGAGAATCACAAAGTTCTTCACTAGACGCAAGCATAGATCTATAGAGGATACAGAGAAGGATGAGATAGATATTCCTTTGAGAGAGACGCCAACTTGGAGCAGAGCAAATGATAGACGCAGCAACAACAACAACAACAGAGACACCACAGACCTCCTGCCTAGCCTCGACATATAGCTCAACAGCACAAATTCAGAGATGTGGACACCACCATCACATCTATCACATCCCTTTTTAAGAGGGCTGACAAATAACGACGAATAGTGATATATCTAGCATAGTTGCACTACGATTCTGAATCGCGGTCCAGAATCGCGATTTGGATTTTTTCCAGAATCGTTCAAAATCATGTTTTTTTTTTATTATTTTTGGGCAATATGGGTATCATATGAAAGCTCTAATAAAGAGCATTATTACTGTGTAGTTTGCCGAATGTTTCGGGTACAGGATGGTCCAGTTTAGGTGCATTAATCCATGTTGGGTTCTGTCAAGGATAAAAAATTCAAAACTAACCTCTAGCCTGTTCGTAACGATCACAGATGATTTCAGTGGGACAAAGACAGAGAACTGTAGAGAAATTGTACCTCGCATTTTGCTTCAGGGGGCATTGCCCCCCAATCCCCCCTGGACCCCCCCGACGACAGTAGCAAGGGGGGCACTCCCCCCCACCTGCACCCCCCCAAGATAAACATGGGGTCCAAATGCACGCCGAGAAGGGCCCAATATTTATGCCCCAAACTGTATGCACATTGCACTCACATCTCCAGTAAAATGATTGCAAAAGTGATGATCATCCATAGAGTTGATAGTTTGGGCTGTAGAATTAACAATTACTGAGAACCAGAGCAAATAACAACCAAATAGCTACTGACTTTTATCTGTTTGTGACTTCTGGGAGGCAAAACGTTGGTTTGACCATTGCTCCCCTAAAAAAATTTCAGCCATAAGCTATTTTTCCAATATATATATATATATATTAGGAAGCGGACCCTGGACGCGGACGCGTCAGGGGTGCGTCCACATCTGGACGCGTCCGCAATTTTCAAAAAAAAAAAAATTTAAAAAAAAAATACAAGCACTAGCCCACGCTGTCCCACATCCCCAAAGCGAAATAAAAGCAATTTATGACCCCTCCCCCCCCCCCTGGAATTAATTATCTGAAGAGTGCGATATGCTCTGATACCACTGATGATGATGAGTGAGAAATCAGGATCGCAGTCGCGAAGCTTTCGCGAAGGAACCACGACTCTCTTGCGCTCGGATGGAGTTCAGATGCGATCGCTGGACACTGCCAACTGAATCACTCCTACAGTCCTCCAAAGTGTAGTCAAGCACTGCTGATCTACGTTTATAAAATTAATGCAGCATTCAACATAGTTTCAACCAAGGGGCGGAATTCAAATGAACAAGAGAAAACTCAGACACACAATTAACAGCAGACGCATTTGCATTCGAGATCAGACACAACGAGAAAAACATCTATATTGATCATTCTCTGATTTCTTCAAGGACTGCATGCAAATCCACGCAGTGCGTTGGCGTGGGAGGAACGCAGTTCTCTCACGAGCAATCGTCTCGCTTTACTAGTGGACAGTTGGATCTACAGATCCTAGATAGAATTGTCTTCACATGCAGGCGGACATGTATTCTGTATTTCGTCTTGATTGCTTACTTGCATCAGACTACTACATTATACTGTATGTGTACTCTGTTGATCTATATGTTAAGTATCATCCAGTAAGTATAGTTGCTCTATGTAAATCTAAGATTAGAGTGATTAAGCATATACAACTAATCAGGGAATTACAAGAGTGGCAGATTAGCCACGACCTAAAATGTATCTGCTGACGTCATGCCATCAGATCAGATAACTGTACTTCTGGGTACTTGCATGATCTCGCTGGTACTCTTTGGAGCGTGGAGGGCAGGCGAAGGTTTCGTTTCCGTCGTTGGCTTTCGTTTCCATCACAGGTTCCATTTCCATCGTTGGTTTCGTTTTGGTCGTTTGCCTTCTCTCGTGCTAGACCGCAAAAGATTCTGTTAGAATTACTGGTTAATTGTAGAGGCCAGCCTGCGTGCTAGAAGGCCTATATCTATTTTTAGTGTAGGTACCTAAGTTAGTACCAATTTTGCTAGAATAGTATAGAAATCTATTTTAACCAAGTTAGCATAGATTTCTATTGTTAAGACTTCATAATTAGCATTTCAATTGCTATAGTAGTAGAATAGCTTTTGCTTCTCATTGTGGACAGCCTCTATAAGAGTAGATGGGCGCCCACCTCCATTGTTATCTCAGTTTCCAGCTTATGAAGCATAGCTTCTTGCAGTCTCTCTTCTTCTTCAGCTTGTGGTTGATGTTTTGTGTGAGCACTAATAAGATTAGTCTACTCCGATTAGAGAATCTCTTTGATTCTAACATGGTATCAGAGCCATCTCGTTAAGATCGGGATCTACGGAAGGAGAAGATCAGCACTGCAGGTTTTACTGGTGGAGGTCGCATCTAATGGAGGTGCTATTTGGTGGAGGTTGTATCTGGTGGAGGTCACATCTGGCACAGATAGCTTCTGGAGAGGCAGATCTGAGGGAGACAACATCCATAGCAGAGGTTTCAGACAGGTCACATCTGGTGAAGGTCACAGCTGGTGCAAGTTTATCTAAGGGCAGTAGTAACTGAGGGCGGTAGAACCTGAGCAGGCTTTTCCTGAGGGCTATAGAACCTGAGCAGGTTTTTTCTGAGGGCGGTAGAACCTGAGCAGGCTTTTCTTGAGGGCAGCAGTACCTGGGCAGGTTCTCCTGAGGGCGGCAGATCTGTTGCAGGTCATATATTTGCAGGATACAGCTGGTGCAGGCAGCTTATGAGGGCGGTAGCAACTGGTGAAGGCAGCATCTGAGCAGAAGAGATCAGACAGGTCTGATCTGAGGCAGCAGCAAACAGGACAGGTCTGATCCGGTGCAACCCGTCAAAAGTTATTGCATTCTTAGTGGAAAGCTCGTCATTTTTGAACGACAAAAATGGGGAGTCTGAATGAATCCGTTCTTCCTGAGTCAAGCAAGTTAGATGGATCTAACTACAGCTTGTGAAAGTTCAAACTTCAAATATCCTTCAGGACAAAGATTATTGGGAAATTGTCATGGGACAAAAGGTGATGGCTCATGGTCTCAATGATCAAGATAGAAGGGCATTTGAGAAACGGGTGCAACGTGCGCATCATATCATCAACTTATCTGTGAAGAATAACGTGATTCCGCTGATTAGGAATGCAATTGGGCCTAAGGATGCATGGGATATCCTTAAGAACACATATGAAACGGTAAGTAAGTCTCGAGCGTTGTTCTTGAACAATAAGCTTCATACCTTGAAAATGGAATCAGAAGAATCCATTACGGATTTTATTACCAGGGTGAATGATCTAAGAGATCAGTTGTCTTCTATAGGGGAAATTGTACTTGATAATACTCTAATACAAATTGTTTTGAATAGCTTACCATTACAATATCAGAACTTTGTTATGACACTAAGTTTGAGGGAGAGATCGCCGACATTTGATGAGCTCAATGGTTTGCTACTTCAAGAGGAATTACGAAGACAAAACCTGATGTCTAGAGAAGATTTCAAGGAATTGGGATTCTTTTCCAAGAATCAAGGTAAGAAGGGCAAGAAGAAAGGAGGCAAAAAGGATCAGAAGCAGGAAGGGAAGGACAATACGGAAGAAGGAGATTGTTCCAAATCTAATCCAAAGAGAAATGGCAATTGTAATTTTTGTGGCAAGTATGGTCATTTTGCGTTTGAGTGCAGGAAAAAGAAGGCTATCCAGGACAAGAAGAAGCAGTCAGGCAACTTCATTGAAGACGAAGACAAAAGTGAAGCTGTGGGATGCTATGAGTTATTCTCAGCTTCAACATCAGAAATCTCTGAAGATTGTTGGTATATTGATTCTGGAGCAACGCAACATATGACATCACATCGTGAGTGGTTCACACAGTTTGATGACACTGGTGTAAATTCACATGTCAAACTTGGAGACAATTCTTCTTACGATATTAAAGGTAGAGGTACAGTGAGAGTACATTTACCTTCAGGGAATAGCAACGCAACATATGACATCACATCGTGAGTGGTTCACACAGTTTGATGACACTGGTGTAAATTCACATGTCAAACTTGGAGACAATTCTTCTTACGATATTAAAGGTAGAGGTACAGTGAGAGTACATTTACCTTCAGGGAATATAGGAGAAATTAAGAATGTTCTCTATGTTCCAAGCTTAAGAAAGAATTTACTTTCAGTTTCTGCCATAGCTAAACAGAATATGCAGAAGTGTCTCATCAAAGACAAAAACAAAGGTTACAAAGTTGTGGTCAAAGGACTATTGGAAGGTCGACTTTACAAACTTGATGCAACTACATTGGATCATCAGGTTTGTGCAGCTTTTGATAGTATGGAGAGCAGGATATGGCATGAAAGCTTTGGACATCTGAACTAAAAAAGCTTACAGGTTCTAAAAGACAATAATATAGTAATAGGATAACCTAATATTGTATCTTCAGGAAAAATTTGTGAAGGATGTGTTATGGGCAAGCATCATCGTATGCAGTTTCTCAAGGATGGAGCATATAGAGCCAAGGAAATCTTGGAGCGTGTTCATACAGACTTATTCGGTCCCATGCAGACTGAGTCTATAGGGGGAGCATCCTACTTCATGATATTTGTGGATGATTTTTCCAGGAAGGTATGGATATACTTGCGTAAGTATAAGAGTCAAGCTTTTAAGTTCTGTACTCAGTTCAAATCACTTGTTGAGAAGCAGACAGGAAAGCAAATCAAGATTCTACGTTCAGATATGGGAGGTGAATTCATATCTACAGAGTTCCAGGAATTCTGCAAAGAACATGGAATCAAGAGACAATTTGCTTCAACTGATACACCACAGCATCATGGAGTAGCCGAGAGAAAGAACAGGTCTATTGTGGAGAGTGCTCGAAGCATGCTACGAGGTAAGAACCTCAAGAATCATTTGTGGGGCGAAGCAGTTAGTACAGCAAACAGAAGTCCTACAAAAGCTGTTCTAAATCGAGCTCCAGAAGAAGCTTTCATAGGTATAAAACCTAAAGTGGATCATCTACGAGTTTTTGGTTGTATAGCATATGCTCATATTCCTAAAGACAATCGTCAAAAACTTGATTCAAAGGCAATCAAGTGTTTATTCCTTGGTTATGATGAGGAAGAGAAGGCATATTGCCTTTATAATCTTACCGGTAAGAAGGTGATTATGAGCAGGGATGTTGTGTTTGAAGAAAGTGAGTCTTCTATCCTAGAAGATCATGAGGAGGACGTATTTTCTCCTTCATCAAAAACTCCTATTATAGATGATGTTCAGGAAGATACAGGTCCATGTGATACAGCTTCTACACAAGTTATACCAAGGGTGTGTACACAGGTGGATCTTGGTAAACAAAAGGAAAGGTCAAGGGTATTTGAAACATATTCTCCTTCTACATCACCTACGAAGTTGCCAAGATGGTATTTTGAGACTATAAAAGATAGTCAAATGTTGGATGAGGGAGAATCGAGTGAACAAGGAGCTAAGAGATTGACACAGTCAAGTGGACACTATCATGAAGATGGTGAAGAAACGCATTATGCGTTTATGGCTTCAGTGTTGGATTCTGAGGATCCTTTATTTTATGAAGATGGTGCAAAAGAACAAGTTTGGAAAACTGCTATGGATGAGGAGTTCAGTTCTATCATGAAAAACGAGACATGGGATCTTGTTGAACTTCCAGCAGGTAAGAAACCAATTGGTTGCAAGTGGATTTATAGAACCAAGTTTAAGTCTGATGGTTCTATAGATAAGTATAAGGCCAGATTAGTAGCCAAAGGATATGCTCATAGGGAAGGGATTGACTATGAAGATACTTTCGCACCGGTTGCTAAAATGAATACTTTGAGGAGTGTTTTGGCAATTGCATCTCATTTTGAATGGGATATTCAGCAAATGGATGTCAAGAGTGCTTTCTTGAACGGTTACCTTGAAGAAGAGGTTTATCTGGAGCAACCTCAGGGTCATGAGGTTGAAGGCAAAGAGCACTTGGTTTGCAAGTTAAAGAAAGTATTATATGGGTTGAAACAAGCACCTAGAGCATGGTATACACGTATCAACAATTATTTTTTGAAACAGAATTTTCATAGAAGCATGTCAGAGTCAACGTTTTATATTATGAAAGATTTGGATGACATAGTCATTATTGTTCTTTATGTAGATGATCTTATTATCACAGGGTCAAATAAGTCACTAATAGAGAAGATAAAGAACAATCTTTCACAGGAGTTTGATATGAAAGATTTAGAGAGACTTCAATATTGTTTGGGTATTGAAGTTTGGAGATCAAAGGAAAGTCTTTTCATATCACAAGCAAAGTATGCAAGAGAGTTACTCAAGAAGTTTAACATGCTTGATTGTAAGTCCATTTCTACACCATATGATCCCAAGTGTAAAGCTTACAAAAGAGGAAAATTCTGAAAGTGTGAATGAAACACTTTATAGGCAGCTTGTAGGTAGTCTTATCTATCTAACGACTACTCGACCAGACATTTCATATGCAGTGAGCATGGTGAGTCAGTTCATGTCTTTACCAAAAGTTTGTCATTGGAAAGCGACAAAAAGGATTTTGCGTTATGTCAAAGGGACACTCAGATATGGCATTTATTATGATAAAGGAACAAAAATAAAACTTGAGGGTTTTGTTGATGCTGACTGGGCAAGAAATGCAGAAGATAGATCGACTACAGGATATGCATTTAATCTTGGAACATGAACTATATCTTGGAGCAGTAAAAAGCAACCAATTCTATGGTGTGACAATCAGAGTTGTATACAGCTTGCAAAGAATCCAGTATTTCATAGCAGGTCAAAGCATATTGAAGTTCAGCAGCATTTTATACGACAAAAGTTACAAAGTGGTGAAGTAGAGTTGATCTACTGTGACACCAATGATCAAGTTGCAGATATCTTCACAAAAGGACTTGGTCGTGAAAAATTTGAGAAGTTCAGGACTCTCCTAGGTGTTTATGATAATCAATTATCCATTAAGGGGGAGTGTTAGAATTAATGGTTAATTGTAGAGGCCAGCCTGCATGCTAGAAGGCCTATTTCTATTTTAATGCACCTGGATCGTACAGACATTGTTCTCGAGAGAGATTGGCTCTACAGTTTAGGACCTAACCTCCACAGAAACTATCAGGAGAACACCCTCAGCTTTCAGCACAAAGGCCGAGTGATCCAGTTGCATGGGGAGCATGATGTTCCCAACAGTCCTATGGTCTGCAGTTCAGAGCTCTGTCAGCTAATCGGAGACGACGACCATCAGGTATTCTTATGTGACTTTCAGTTTATTCTGAGGTTTCTATTTCTAGTTCTATACAGCAAAAAATCAGTAAATTAGAAACTTTATTGTATAAATTTAAAGATGTTTTTTCCTGAAGATTTGCCACATGGTTTGCCACCTAGCAGAGAGGTAGATCATGTAATAAACCTAGTACCAGGTATAGCACCTGTTTCTAAACCTCCGTATTGGGTCAGCTGAACAGAGGATGAAGAAATAACTAGGCAGTTAACAGATTATCTTGGGAAAGGCCAAATTCATACCAGTAGTTCACCATGGGCCCCACCAGTCCTTTTGGTGAAAAAGAAAGAGGGGTCTATGCGTCTTTGCGTAGATTACAGAGCCCTCAATAAAGTCACAATAAGACATAAATACCCTATGCCTCGGGCAGACGAGTTGTTTGCTCAACTCGACGGGGCTAAATTTTTCAGTAAAATAGACATCAGATCGGGATATCATCAAGTCCGTATAAAATCAGAAGATGTCTCAAAAACAGCTTATAGGACTCATCACGGTCATTACGAGTTTAAGGTGATGCCATTTGGGCTCACAAATGCTCCAGCTACCTTTATGACCTTAATGAACAGTGTCCTCAGACCATACTTGGGTAAATTTGTAGTCGTATTTTTAGATGACATCCTCGTCTACAGCAAAACGAGGAAGGAGCATCTAAAACACCTCAGAATGGTGTTTCGACTGCTCAGAAAGCATAAGCTTTATGCTAAACAATCCAAGTGTGAATTCTTCATTGAAGAAGTAGCATATTTGGGTCACATTATCTCGTCAGATGGGATTAAGATGGACCCGAATAAGGTTAGAGCCATACTCAGTTGGCTAAGACCTCAGAATATTTTGGAACTTCAAATCTTTCTTGGTTTGGCGGGATATTACAGACGATTTGTCAAGGAATATGCTCAGATAGCAGTTCCCATGACAAATCTTCTTAGGGGAAGGGAAAGGAGTTCATTTGGGAGTCCGCACAGCAGGAGAGCTTTGATGCTCTCAAAACAGCCTTAGCTACAGCACCAGTTTTAAAAGTCGTTGACCCCAATCAGCCATTTGTGGTCGAAACAGATGCTAGCTACTTTGCAGTTGGTGCTGTGCTAACTCATGGTGGACGACCAGTTGCGTTCGAGAGTAAAAAACTTGAGCCAGCTCAGACTAGGTACAGTGCCTATAAAAAGGAACTCTTTTCTATAGTCCATGCCCTTAAGACTTGGAGGCATTATTTGTATGGTACCAACTTTGAGGTCCTAACAGACCATGAAAGTCTCATATACCTTTGCAATCAACCTGAGCTTAGAGGTCGGAAAGCTCGTTGGGCAGAGTTGATGCAAGAGTTTGATATGTCTATCAGATATAGACGGGGCAAATTCAATACAGTAGCAGATGCCCTTAGTAGAATGCCTATGATAAACGAGCTGAGTTTCACTCATATTCATAATGAGCTACTCGAGTCCTTGAGAGGGAAGTGCCAGCATGAGGCATTCTTCTCTACTATCTGGAACTTAGTCCAGAGCAGACAGTTACAAACTCCAGAACCAGTTCCCGGGGCTGGTGCCAGTTCATCCAAGAATACGGCAGCTTCCCTTGAGGATGATGATGAGTCCGAGTATACGTCGTCAGATGACGTTGAGGATTCTGAGCCTGTATTACCCAAGCAAACGCCAGTGGTTGAGGGTCAGTTGACTCAAGGATTCAAATGGAAACAGTATTCCATTCAGGATGAGTACTTGCTCTATAGAGATAGAGTATGTGTCCCCAATTCAGAGGATTATAGGCAACAGGTCCTATATGAATGTCATAACAATCCTAGTGCGAGACACCCCAGGCATACAGAAGACCTATGAGCCGCCCAGTATGAAAAAGGACGTCCAACAGTATGTAACCAGTTGCCAGAAATGTCAAGTAAACAAAGCAGAGTGTTTAAAGGCAGGAGGGTTGTTGCAGCCCTTAGAAATACCAGCTGGTAAATGGGAGAGTATCTCCATGGATTTTATAGTAGGCCTGCCTAAAACCCGAAAGGGTAATGACGCTATATGGGTCACCGTTGACCGTCTGACCAAAATGTCTCATTTATATTCCGACCAAAACAACCGTTAGAGCTCCAGAGTTAGCAAGGTTGTTTGTAGACGGGCTATTTAAATTGTACGGTCTACCTTCCGGCATAGTCAACGACCGGGACAGTAAGTTTAATGGAAATTTTTGGAGGGGCAGTATTCCATCATCTCCATACTAAACTTAATATGAGTACCACTGACCATTCACAGACGGACGGTCAAACAGAAAGGGTAAATCAGGTGCTGGAGGATATGCTTCGTGCATACGTCAGCAAGAAGCAGACTAATTGGGAGGAGTATCTCTCGATATTAGAGTTTGCTTACAACAGTACCAAACATTCAGCTACGGGATAAAGCCCATTTATGCTGATGTACGGTTTTCAGCCACGCTCACCCACAGCTGTAGGGTTTAAATAAGACAAAGTTGAAGCAGCCAGGAACTTTTTAGAGGACCTAAACCAAATGATAGAACATGCTAAGCGTAGCATTAGGCAGTCCCAGGATCGAGCCAGGCATTATGCAGATCCACACAGACGGGATATGCAGTTCTCCACTGGTGAGAAAGTCTACTTGAGAGTCCCAGTTGACTCTAAAACCCTCAAATCAGGAGTGTGTGCTAAGTTGTCTCCAAGAGAGAGACGCAGACTCGTCATACTCTATATCGAGAATATCTGGTCAAGTGGAATGATCAGCCTGTTGAGAATGCCACTTGGGAAAGAGGCAGTGTCCTTCGCAAGATTTTTCCAGACTTTGTCTTCGAGGACCAAGACGGTTCTTAAGGGGGAGGGAGTGTTACGAGCTCGTGACCAGTGCCGAACCCTAGAGAACACAGATAGGTCAGATACCACAGGTCAGGGGTCGTGTCCAGCGTACACGACCAACAAGGCAAGACAGTGTGAGTAGTGTGCCCCAGCATGGTCCATAGCTATGGCGAGCCTAACACA
>CM055093.1:8832328-8980852 GCA_029204225.1 Diphasiastrum complanatum | reverse complement strand
TACTTCAAACCAAAATTCAATGTCCTTCGAATGTATTTGAGAATACGTTTAGCAGACTTCCAGTGTGCTTGACTAGGATCTTGCATAAATTGACTAACAACATTAACAACATAAGAAATATCAGGTTGTGTGTGTGTCAAATAAATCAAACTACCCACCAGCTGTTTATACACATAAGCATCCACTTTCTCAAATTCATCATATGCAGTAAGCTTCATGTTGACATCCATAGGTGTACTCAAAGACTTACAATCTTGCATATTGAACCTATAAAGCAAATCTCGTGCATATTTGCTTTGTGTAAGAAAGACCATGTCTTCTTTTTGCCATACTTAAATGCCCAAACAGTAGTGCATCAATTCTAGATCACTAATGTCAAAAGCATTGAAAAGATCTGATTTGACTTCATCCCCGGCTTGAGTTTCCTCCTCTCGATTGATACCTTCCAAGGCCAAATCTTCCACCTTGTCTTCTAACTTGATCATAGCCCTTGTTACGATGATTCAAGTTCTCTTGACGTTGCTCTTCCTGCAAAAGCAATGCACCTAGTTCTTCATAGGTTGGAAGATTTTATCTTGTGGCTATACTCATCACAAACATCTGATGTGACTCACTCAAACTACTCAATGTCAATTGCACGATCTCACGATCTTGTACTCGCTCTCCAACTGCTACTAATTGGTCATGAATCTTCTTGATCTTCAGTATGTGATCGACAATAGTTGCACCATCATCCATCCGCAATGTATGCAACTTCGTCTTCAGAAATAGTATTCGAGATGTATTTGTCGTTTCAAACAATGCCTTCAATGTATCACGCGTTTCTTTTGGTTCTTCTGAATCCGAAATATAGGGAATAATTGCATCTCTAACTGATAAGTTGATGACAATTTGGGCTTTTTATTTTCTCTTGTCAAATGCCTGCTGATCTTTTTCAATCACTGGCCTTGTCTCTTCACCTGTCACGATCTCCTATAGCTCATTTTCCATCAAAATGTTCTTCAGTTTGAATTTCCAGACTGCATAGTTGTCGGCACCTTCCAATTTGCTTGACTCATTGAGGACACTCTCGCTTAGAGTTGCCATTATTGGATAAATGAGTCCGGATCACAAAAAAATGGCTCAGTCTGAGCACACAACCTGTCTCCAAATTTTATCGCACCACAGAACTGTATATATATGGTTGTACACCTGATATCAGTACGACACGCGTGAGTGTACGACTGCTCGGGATTCTCTTTAGCTTGCACACGTGGATTCGATATTGGTACGGATATGCGATATCGGTGTGACGCGCGGATGTACAACTGCTTTGGATTTTCGTTCCCTTTGTTGCGTCGATTTGATATTGGTACTGATATGCGATATTGGTATGACGCGCAGATGTACGACTGCTCTTGGTTTTCTTTACCTCTGGCGCGTCGATCCGATATTGGTACAGACAAGATGAAAAGTAGAGGGAATATAAGAACTTTCAAAGGAAATATTCTAGATTCCCCACTTCGGTGCGGCGGCTATGCCGCCTCCTCTTTGCAAAGATTTCGAAATGTGTGATCGTTCAAAAGACAGAGATCAGTAATGTGAAAAGTATGAAGCCTTCTAACTTTGAATGTTAGTACTAGACACTGTCTAGTTTTTTTTTTTTTTTTTTTTTTTTGCAAGCCTCCATAGACAGACACTGTCTAGTGTGATCTGCGGTATCCCAAACAAACAAATGAGAATTTTCTTGGCAAACCTCTCACACAAATTGTACTTTTCACAACAACTAGGAAGTATTGTAAAAATCTTCTCCACTCAACAGATTTTCAATATGTCTGATGCTGCCCTGGCCTTTCTGATGCCTCCGAGACTGTGTCTTCATTCCCCCCTGACGATTTTGAGCTCCAAACCTACAAAATACACCAAAGAAAAATTTCTTCCAGCCGTTTTGTCTCTCCAAGCTTTCACCTCCCGTGAAGGACTTTCTCACTTCATTGCGGAGCCTGTGACAAGCTGTATCCACTGATCAGGCACACAAGACTATCGCAACTCTGATACCATGTCAATAATCAGATATGCAACATCAAGCATTCACCATAAGCAATTACCACAAGAAGGCGGAAGAAGAACACGCGCTATCACTCTATCACACACTATTGCATACTGAATGTAAAATGTACAAATGAACCCTGAACCCCGATAGAGAGAGAAAACCTACGAGTAGACTAATAGACTAGCCTACGGCTAATTACAGTTGGTAACAGTTGTCAACATTAATGTACATCGTAAACAGTAACAATGAAGTTTATCATTGATTTCTAACAAACTTCATTCAACTGGCATCAGATTTAATGGGTTTCCAATAGTTTCAGCTGCATAACTCCAATTTAGCAAAAACTTTCAAGGACATCTATCTATATATATATTAAAACTTGGTTACACTTTTATGCATGGGTGAGGGGCCCCATGCATCCTCCTTCCCTCACCCATGCATACATTTTTTTTAACTTAAAAAGATGGGGAGGAGGATGCATGTATGGGAAAATTGATGCATGGCCCTAATCCCCATGCATACATCTAAGGGGCCCACTCCAAATTCAAATTACCCTTTACCCACACACATAGTGTTTTGAAGGGCATGGACATACTTTTCATGGTGAAAGGTGTTAAACAAAAGAGACTTTCATTATCAAGGATTTCACTAAATTTGAAGGGCGCTCTAAGGATTTTTTAAATTATCAGACTTTCCACGGGAAAGGCTGACATAAAAATGCATTTCTATGAAAGAGAAATTGGCTGCGAAGGGCTGGGAAGGCCTCAAAACGTAGGCCTAGTGGGCCCCTCACACACACACACACACACACACACACACACACACACACACACACTCTCTCTCTCTCTCTCTCTCTCTCTCTGTAGTTCCACTCAAGTTTGCATGTGTGGCATCGCTTAGTTGCCTTGCCACACAAGCCTATGTCAAGCCTATGTGGCAGATGCCTGCATGTCAGACATCAAGTCTATGTCATGCCTATATGACCTACCACGCAAGCCTATGATAGGCCTACGTGGCTTGCTACGTGGCAACTTGCGAGTCTCTCTCTCTCTCTCTCTCTAGGTCCACTCAAGCCTACATGGCAGAGCTTGGTTGGCTTGTCACACAAGCCTTTGTGGTAGCCTACGACATGCTTGTGTGGTAGACATTAGACCTATGCCATGCCTATGTGGCCTGCCACGCAAGCCTATTGTAGGCCTGTGGGGCTTGCCACGTGGCAACTTTTGAGCCTCACCTATATATATATATATATCTCTAGGTCCACTCAAGCCTATGTGACAGAGCTCGGTTGGCTTGCCATACAAGCCTATGGTAGGCCTACATGGCTTGCCACATGGCAAACCTCAAGCCTGCATGGGCAGACCTATGTGGCTTGCCACGTGGCAGTGTGCGACAGACTTGGCAGATAGCAGACCACGTAGGTAGAGCTTGGTTGGCTTGCCAGCCTATGATGGGCCTACGTGGCTTGCAACATGACTAACCCCAAGCCTGCATGATTTGTCATGTGGAAGACATGCGTGACTTGCCACGTGACAACCTATGACAGGCTTGGCAGATAGCAGGCCTATGTGGCCTACTACACAAGCCTATCGTAGGCCATGTGGCAAGCCACACAAGCCTATGGTAGGCCTACGTGGCTGCCACGTGGCAACTTTTGAGCCCCATCTCTTTCTCTCTCTAGGTCCACTTGGGCCTTCGTGGCAAAGTCTGGTTGGCTTGCCACACAAGCCTATATTATACCTACGTGGTTTGCCACATGGCAAACCCTAAGCTTGTAGGACTTGCCACGTGGTAGATCTACGTGGCTTTCCACGTGTCAATCTGCGACAAGATTGGCAGATAGTAGATCTATGACATGCCTATGTGGCGTGCTACACAAGCCTATGGTAGTCCTACATGGCTTACGACATGAGAAGTACCAAACCTAGATGGTTTTCCATGTGGCAGGCCTACGTGGTAGCTTGCGAGCCTCGCCTCTCTCTCTCTCTCTCTCTAGGTCTACTCAAGCCTACGTGGCAGAGCTTGGTTGACTTGCCACACAAGCCTATGGCAAGCCTATGTGGCAACCTGCAACATGCTTGCATGGCAGACGTGAGGCCTATGCCATGCCTATGTGGTCTGCCATGCAAGCCTATGGTAGGCCTACATGGCTTGCCATGTGTCAGCTTATAGAAAAATCATTGACTGACAATCAGTTCAGTTGGATTTTCCATGTGTGGCAATTCCATGCTTAAGTTGTGGGTGGATAATTTTGCCACTTGGTATACACACTCAACTCTTGAGTACCTTGGCATGGATATTGAGCTATACGTGGATCTTGCATGCGTTTTTGCAAAAGTTGGTAATTTTGAGACGAATCAAATGAAATTTGAAGAGAGAACATTATGCGCACATGCATTTTCAATGATCAAGCCCCTTACATTCTTCCCAAGGTAAGAAAGTGGTCAGTTCTTTTGAAGAGCATATCCATGCTTTGTAGTCATGCAAGTGGAATATAGAGGATTTCATTCTTATTTTTGAATCTAAAAAGCTATCACGATTATCAATGTATTTGCCTCACAATTGATCTCTAATCATGAAATTCGTTGATGCAAAGTAGCTAAGGAATAAACTATTAATCAACAATGCATCAAGATCTATCCTCCAAGAAGATAATGGTTTCACACAAGATTGAAAACCTTAAATTAGCATAAAATAAAGATCACATCCACGATAATAAATTCACTTCAATCATGTAGTTTTGCTCAAATATGGACATAGAAATCAACACACCAGATAGAGAGAGAACTCGTATCAATTTTACAACTTGTAATGGCATTACAAAATGAAAACTTCCTATGCATAGAATCACCACTTTCTTGCCCATAGAAAAATAGTATTTGGTTTCTCCATTCTTATATCATCAAGTAGTAACGAAATTACGAAATGAAAACTTTCTATGTGTGGAAATTACACCACTTTCTTGCCATAGGAACATAGTAACTTGGTTTCTCCATTCTAATATCACCTTCCATTGCTTGAAAAAGTCCATGCTCACCTTTGCCTCTTTGTACCACACTCTTAAGTGAGTATATCACATAAAACATGAGCATCATAAAAAATGAAGTAGCAACAATGATCAGCCTCACTTAGCACAAAATTGAGAGTATGTAGGTGGGAAAACCATCTCCTATGTACTCTGTACTTCTGATTCAAACATCAAACACATGTTAGATCCATTGATGATCCTCCAAGATCCATGCCAAAAACTTTAGTTGCCGAAATGTGCCACATGACTTTCCTTGCCAAAAGCGCCAATGCCTCATATTTATTTATTTTTGCAAAATTTGAATACCATAAGCAGAGATAACATATTGAATTTTCCATTTCCTTACCTTTGACATATCATGAAGAAAATCACAAATATTCATCTCAAAGTTTTGACTAAGAGTTTCGGAGTAAGTAGACTACCAAAATTGCATACCACTTCTTGAATGCTACCCCAAGTTCATCCAAACCTTTGTCACTCAAATTTTTTCCTTCTTGGTCACCACCAAGACACATGACAAGTCTTTCTCTTCATCAACACCAATATCCACCGTACATCTATAAAAAATAGTCTAACACTCAATAATAGAAGCCACCACATCAAGGGTAGTAGAAAACACTTTTTTGCTCTCCCTAGGCGCACTCCATATATTAAGTGCTGGATACATTGACAATTGAATTTATTCATTTACAAGATTAAAAACCTTTGGTCTTGACTCTACAAAAATACAATCCTCCCTCTTCAATCTTATTTTCACTCGTCTCATGACTAAAGCCCTCACATCTATAAGCAATGACCCTCTTCTTTTTGGACAAACAAACCCATACCCCTTCATTTTTCCATGACAAACTACAAAGACACTTTTTGTGGTTGTTCTAGATACATCCTCCACAGAAATGTGGACATAACAAGTACCAACAAAGTCCCTCAAAAACTCTATATTTCGTTTGAAGATGTGTCAATATTTTGTCCATTAAGGCCTTTCTTGTCAACCTAATCAAAACATACTCAGCACAACTAGTGTTCTCACCAACATAAGACAAATGCACAAATTCATATAATGTCCTACATTTTCTCTCATCTACCCCATCTAGAGGTATGCTTGAACTCAATAATTGATTACCTTTTGTGCTAGAAAAGTTTAAAAACTTGTTGCAAAGATAATCACCATCACGTAAGGATTTTCCCTTTGTATTGCTTTGACTGTTCATCATCTCTTTGTCTCTTTGATGAAGATCTTTACCTCCAACACACGCACTTTGTTCTTGGATGGCCATACCAAGATGAACTTGTTATTTTCTTTGCAACAACCATTTACTAAAGATTCATCCTCTCTAGAAGATCCCTTGTTGTAATAAATACATAGTAAAGATAACTCGGCTTAGTCTTTTTAAAACCAAATATGTGATAAAGATAATAACATACTAGAAACTTTCTCTCTAGTATCATGACACTAAGAACACAACATAGACCTAGCCTTTCCTTTATGCAACCATCTTAAAGATAATCCCTCTCAAACATTAATGAATCTTTCCAAAGATGGACTATATGCCAAAACATCATAAAACATCTTGAGCTAAAACAAGAACGAACCAAGACTTCAAATAGAGATCTCCTTCATGATCATCCATACCTTGACCATTTGTTGATACATAGAGACCACTATCTTTGCTTGTATTGTCCCTTGTACTAGAAGTACTACCCTTCTAAGATAGATACATCCTTGCTTGTTCCAAACATGAAATCTTGGATTCTATCAAGTGAATCATTCGAACTTGGATCTCAAAATTCAATATGAGACACAAAACTAGACATGTTACCTCCTTGGCTAAGCATGTCTTTAACAAAGCAAACCATCTCACAACTGTACTTAAAAGTGTCATCACTCACATCCTTAGTGTTATTGCTTTGATTACAGCAACCATTAGTCTTTGCTCTATGCTCATAATGTTGGATTTATTAGAATAATTGATCTTTAATCTACATCCATTCATCTATCCAGTTCTGTAGTTTTACTCATGTTTTTATACAGTCTACAAAAATACGTGAGAATGGATAACAATCGGATTCGACAATGACAAAGAGTATCGAAGGTGTACGAAACTCTCAAATGTTAACAGAATTTGTTGTCACTTGTTTTGAAGCTAATGACTTGCCCTAATGGTTTTTGCAAGTAGTTTATGGGAAGCCCAACTAGATAAGTGACAACACAATTTGGCTAAGCTCCAATTGCGATCTACAACCAAACAACTATCTTCAACTGTCATTTGGATAAGCCTAAATGACATTCATAACTAATATAAATAGTTGATCACTTTCTAGGTTAACATTAGCTCTTTTGCATATCGATCTTGGAGATTAGTATAGCGAATTGCTAGAAACGCTTACTGTTTATTAGTAGAAGTGTTTAATAGAGTCAATCAAATACTCAAAGATAGTTTTGAGTATGCGGTTGCATCCGCTATTGTTTTTGTGCTCATGATTTTTTTGATTAGTACATGCTACTTACTGAATTAATCATACAGTAACTTATTGCATTCAGTATTATGTCAGAATGATCGAATGTTTATTTGTTCTATTGTAATCTGATTATGTTCTCTTATAGTCCTGTTTGAACTATCGAATACTACAATACTGCTATATTGGATACATCAATGTTTATTCTATTATGTTTGTTTATGAAATCAATCTAATAGATTTTGATGATTTCAAACTTAGAATCACTTAGAATTTGAATGTGGCAATGTGTGAAGATTTAGCAAAATTTAGCTTGATATTTTCTCGTCATTATGTACATATATAAATCTCACATGTGTGGAGCATTTTCCCACGTGGGGACTAATCATTTTAGCTCATTAATGTTGAGTTTGAATAGTCAATAGGCCTCAAACTTGAGTTCTAGTGAGATAGTGACATTTGTCATATATTGTTAGGATTGAAATGCATCCATTTGGTCAATCACGTTTAGGGGTGTAGATCACAAGGCCAATCACTTTAAGAGGTGCATTACATGTGGACCAATCTGTTGGAATTTCATGCTCAAGCCCAATTTCATTCAATAGAGAAAATATGGGCCCAAAGAGGGCCCTATAAGAAATGCCATGTAGGAGAGAGAAAAATAACTATAAAGTAATTAAATATCATTTTCTATCTTCTCTACGCATCTGCCCACACTACTTTACATGTAAATGAATGCACCTTAGTTTAGTCACATCAAACTTCACTGGTGTTTAACCATAGTTAGAATATAATTTTCAAAATGCTAAAATATTCCCTCCCAATAGTTGGGAACACTCAAAAATTTGAATAAGGAGTGACATTTCTGAAACAAAGCTTACGCCATCTCTATCTCCAAGGTCAAAAACAAGTGTTTAGCGCCATCTCTATCTCCAGCAGAGTCGTTAGCGCCATCTCCAGCTTTGTTATTGTCATTGTGTTGTTTGTTACTATACTACTATACTGATGACAAAGCTTTATCATCTTCATGTGGATCTGTCACCAGAATATGCTCCGCTCAAGACAAGAATTTCAAAGCAACCCAAATTGTCAACTTCTGATATGGTCCGATACAGGGAGGAAAAACTAAAGCATGTAGATTTATGGTAATCAAGAACATTGTATCCTATTGATTCATGTTCATTGCAACATCAAGATTTTCATTCGGTGAGTCAGTTAATAATCTATATGTGTCATGGTAAAAATGGCCTTTTGGATTACTGTGAGACTTTGATGCTCTATGGGAATGCACATTCAATGCAAAGAATACATTATTTGGAAAAGGAATCAAGGAAAATATCAAAGGAGTGCGAAGAGAAATTTACAAAGATGAAAACCTGTTTGGATGAAAATGAGATGCTCAAGAAGGAGATCCAAATGTTGAAATTTTCTTTGCATCATTATACAACTAGTAATGATGAGATAAAAACTGTATTTCAATCCATGCGTATCTCATATTTGTCTCTTGTTAAGGATATGGATGTGCTCAACAGAAAGGTCCGAAGCGACGAGGAAAAGACTAGTAAACAAGGATATATGTGATCTATCATCCAGAGGAGGTCATAGAAAAAGACGAATCCGTGCATTCAAGTAAGTTATAGCTTATTTGGTATTGAATATTGCTTGAACTTTTTGATTCATTCATAATCACTAATTTTGTTATTTATTCATTTCAACTTTCTGTTGATTTGCTTATTATATACTGTTGTGAATACTATGAGTGTTCTAATTTCTACTAACATTTTCATGAACATTATGTTTGCAATGCAAATCAGCATTGGTTGTTGAAGACCATTTGGCCAATGAGATTTCAATTGGAAACTCACTAGGCTCTATCTTGACTTCTAAATCTATAAAATCAATGTTAAATAATAACAAAATGAAAAAGATTAAGGCTTTAGTTACTGATAACATTATGGATGAAGTTGGAAAAATATTAGACAATACATTGCTTCAGGGGGCATGTGACTTTTCTAGCATCAGTAGGGAAGCATATGCAACAATGTTTAAGATGATAAAGGAGACATTTGCACAGGTAAATATTAAAAAGTTTCCAATCCTACGACCATTTCATCTTCAAAAATAAAGAGACATGTTAAACCAAGGTATGCAGACAATAGTTGGTAATCCATCTCATATCAATGAAGTGTATTGCTCGAAAGGAGAAAGTCTAGCTTATAACAATTCCAGCAATTTATTTATTGACATTAATCAGTTATTAACATTCATCGTAGATTTTTACGGTATTACAAATGAGAATGTCAATAACAAGTTGATAATTGTTCTCAAGTTAGATGAGTCTGAAATTATAAAAGGACAAAAAATGGAAAGAGTCAGTCTCACGATCATGAATGGAGCACTTTCAAATTCAGAAGACTCAAAAGGCCTCAATTTCAGTGTTCAATCAGAAAATGATATTTGGTGGTTGGCAGCATTTCAGGTATAGCAGTTCCTTCGCATAATAAATAGGGATAATCATTTGAATATGGATTTCATTTGGAAAATTTTCTCTGTGTTAATATTATGAGGCTAATCACGTTTTTGTATTCTCTTATAGGTGATGAAAGAAGACCATGACATTTTCTCATGGATATTTAATAGAACATCATATCCTGCCACCATAAAAAATCACATGGAGGGAGTTTCACTCAATATTCCTGGAATTGGCACTTTCAACATTGAATGGCATTTACCAAGAGATCTGATGACATTAAAATGTATGTTCAATGTATCTCATGACGCTAACTCTAAACACCCTTGTTTGTACTACATGAAAACAACAAAAGACATGACAAGGAGTACAGGAATATCAAGAGACCGAGAAGATCCTAATTGGAAACCTGTACTACCGATTCCTCTACGAAATGTTCATATCTGTACATTGCATGCGGAGGTGCATATTATAGAAAAAATAATATATCTTTACATCTTGTTTGCATGGAATTCCGAGCTGGAGGCCTCTGCGAAGGAAGCTATTTCCAGATTAGAGGATGTGTTGTCCAAAGCAGGCTTACATAAAGGCCACGTTAAAATAAAAAAAGATGACAAGCTATAAGGTAAAAAAAAGAAATATTTCATGCAAGCCGAGCATTGGAGGATCCAAAGCTCGAAGATTTTTATTCAATTATTCTGGCAAACAATTTAAGGTTTGGAAAGAAATTATTGCAGCAACTCAAGATTTTGAAGAAGAAGGTTCTACTCGTATACACAAAGTAGAAGTCTGAAAAAAAGTTAGACAACATGGTAAAATACTTGAAAAAAGATAAATTTTCAAATACTGATGTACAAATGATACAGAAAACAACCAGTGAATTTGTGGATGCAGTTCAAGGTGGTGTTGATCATATAACACATTATATGGTAAGATTTTGATTTTATACTACAATAGACAAATATGTGCAATTAAATTAGATACTTTTAGTATTGATTTAGATTATGTTTTTATGACATGCAGCACATATTACAACATCTTTCGACATTCTTTGCAAGAAATAGTGGAGGCATTGATCATATTCAAACTCTACCCTATGACCTAAATCAGAAATTCTACTTTTTGATAACAGATTTGTAGAGAGTTTAGGAACATACAGAACATTTGATAGTAGTTTGAATTGATCATGACGAAAATTCAATCTTATAGTGCCTTCACCTTCGATAGTGTGTGTACTATCGTTGCCACGATGAATGTATTTCTTTGTACTGTAACGCGTATAGGAGTGAAAATGCTCATGATGACAGGTCATATGTTGAGTAGCTCCAAAATCCAGAAACCAAGAATTATCCAATAGTGTCTTTTGGTCTTTGACCATAAATGCTCCTTCGTCCATGTCAAGATCGGGAGATGCTGTGACTACATTCGCCTGTTGATCTGGTTGTCTGTTGACATTCTTCACTTTAAGTACCCTGCAATCTTGGATCTCATGATTAGTGCGCTTGCAATACTTATAGAACATCTTCTTCTTCGATTGTGGATTTGATAATTGCTCTTAAAGATATTTTTGGCCTAATCATCTACTTACATATGTACAAGGGGTAAATTTGTCATAGAACCCCCAAAACTCATGATAGATAGCTTTTACAATTTTCACACATAGGTCCTCCCTCGACCTATGCTCACCATAAGTTTTCTCTCGACCTATGCTCAGCATCTGAACATAGGTTAAGAGAAAACTTATGGTGAGCATAGGTCGAGGGAGGACCTATGCTCAACATAGGTAGAGGGAGAACTTATGTTGAGCATAAGTCTGGTGAGCACTTATGCTAAACATAAGTCAACAGATAACTTATGTTGAGCATAGGTCGAAAGAGAACTTATATTGAGCATAGGTCATCTGAAGAGTTTCAGTGGCCGTTTAGATCTTCAATTTCAACAACAATTGATTCCTCTGTTGTTCCACAACAAACTGAATCTTTAACCCTTTTGCAAAATGAACAACATGAATTTATTTGGGTTCTAGAAAAAATTGCCAAACTATTAAAATGCTTCCAAAGCTAAATGGTTGGGTACTCTCAATGAAATTAATGTTGGGATTCTCATTGCACGTTTAGCTTCGGAAAATAGCAAAATTCATCCATTTTGAATTGCTAAAGTGATTGGCAACACGTTGGTGAAAATTGGATGTGTACCACTTTAACAAATGCTTTCTTGAGAGGTACGAGTTAGAAATGTTACAATTAGTTCCAAAAGGCAAGAGGAGGCATTCAAAAAAGAATCAACCAAGAGTCGATAATGTAAATCTCCAAGATGTAGATGTGCTTGTATTGAATTTCGAGTCAACAATATCTATTTTACAAGAACGTCTTGGGTTAAGTGCACAATTTTATCATTGCTGCCAAGATTTATGATTCGAACTACAACATCTTCTCCGCCATTGGCAGTTCCCCATCCCTCTAGCAATTCACACCATTTTGCTTAGCAATTTATTGATTTAGGAGCGTTCTTCACTTACGTTTTGGCATTTGTGCATGCTTAAAGTTCTTTGGCAAATATGGATGGTGGGAAATCGACCGGTTTTTCATGGCTCTTCCTCCCCGCTCTCAGTGGCAGCCTGCTTGCGCCTGGCTATGTACTTTAACGTTGCTATTTAGTTGTACTGGACTACCTCCTTATGTGGTGTGCGAATAGTGCTATTTACTTTCTGTTGTATAGTGCACCCTTTTGGGATTGATACTGCTTCGGCCTTGGGTTGCCATTTATCTTTTTGTTTTTGTACATTTGTGAAAATATAATAGTATCTTCAAGCTTTGCGGAAAAAAAAAAACTCGAGAGATAAAAAAGAATATTGTTTGCACTCTCATTGATTGAATGTGCGATCAAAATTCCAACTATTGTTGGGCGTTCCGAAACAATGTGAGTATCGTTTTGGGTGGGCAAAGCTTTAATTGACAAATCAAACTTTCTACCAAAAGGTACATGTCAAGTAGGAGCTGAAAAGCTCACTTAGCTAAAGATCAAGACCAGCATATCCCCTACTAAATGCATCAGTTGAGTAAAGACTGACATGCACTATTCGGTGTTCTTGATGAAAACAACATTTTTCAGCATTGACATCAATCCCACCACCAACGAAGCAATTCGTTTACTTGTGAAATTTTCAAAATCTTACTCATGAAAGTTCTGTTATGTTTGCAATTAGCACACGGTAAAACAACGAGCCAATATATATAATTTTATTGGCCCGTTGTATATAGTGTAGCAGCAATCCTGGTGTGACTTTTATTTAATTTTTGGTGGAAATACAAGGTAAGTGGGGGTTTTATTGAAGAGCAAAGTGCCAAATGAATTTGCACATATCAAGCACTTGGAGCCAAATTCAAGTTGTGCCACTCAAAAATTATGCGAACCACGACGTGGAATGTACAATTCAAGTTTGCCACGCCTTTGCCTATCATCTTTGTATTCATGTACTGCTTCACCAATGCCAATTGGCAAATTGTCAATTTTGCTGGGATGTCTCTCTTGAACATGATGCACATGCATACCATATGACTTGTTGCCTACATTTGCCTTATTAGAATTTGAACTTCTATAAGGTGGCTTCATGGAAAGGCCATCACCAGCAGATTTTGTTTTGCCAAACATGTTTGGAAGAGAGAAGTTCAGTGCATCTTCACGAGGACCAAACACTCTTCCTGGCTGGAGTTTGATCAGAGACACGTACATTGCTTGGAAGATCTTTAGAAACCATCTTGCTTTGAAAATGATGACTCTGCTTGACAACATTTTTCTTGTGGGCTGGTGCATTAGGATGGGATGAATTGGGTGTTTCTGGGTGATGTTCCAGATGCCCAGGCATGTTGAAAACTTCTGTTTGAATTGCACTCCACCTATCACCAGAAACCTTGCCATCATATTCAGCCATTCCTTGCTCCCAATTCTACTTCCATGTCCTTAGCTTTTGGTAAAGAGTTTACAGGAAAAGATGGTGAGCTCCAACTGTCTTCGTACTCGTCATGTGTGGTGGCTACATTTACATTTTGCTTACTATCCACCTCAGTTATCCAAGTCATTTCATCTTGTTTCATAGCAATGACTTGTCCAGATCTGGAGTTACTTAGCTCCAGAGAAGGCTTCACAGAGGATGACTCAGACCAATCATTATGTACAGAATCTTGAGCATCATAAAGAGGAGCTCCTTTGGGACTCCGATAAGCTTTGTCTCTAAAATTGGTTCTTAAATGTCTTTTATCATTACTCTTGGCCAAACCATGAACTGCCCTTTGCTTCTGAATAGAAATGCTAGGATGCTCATCAGCAGAAGCTGCTTGAGATTGATATGGCTGGAATGTACTTCCAGCTACATGAACAGTCTTCCGAGCTATTCCAGCAGGACCTTTGACTGCCAATGTTTGTTTGTCAGATTCCAAGAAAAAATCATTTTGCAGCACTGAAGGCACATTACCTAAAGGGACACTGGAAAAGTTGCTCGAACTTTTCTGCGCATTGCTTTCCCTACTTGAGTTTAAATATTCAATCCGTCTTTTCTGTTCTTTGGTGTCAAAATTCACCACAAACTTGTTGGAATTTCTTTCCTCAAAATTACTTGCAACTGATTTAGGTGGATCAGTGTATTTATCCTGTCTTTCTGCATCAAAAGTCAATTTTGGTGCAGAATTTTCAATAGAAAGACGCAAAGACTGAAAGCGAACACCTTTAGCACCACCTTGTGCTGGAATTTCAGTACTGTCATCAGCCATACTAGACTTTCCAAACTGAACTTCATGTGATGGAGGACTAACCCAGCTGGGTGAGTCATCAAAATGAGATTTTCTATTATCACGAATAAACATCCTCTTCTCTGAGGAGAGTTTTGTGGACTGAGGCCCCACGCGTTCAAAGCTGGAATCTACCGGAGCACTAGTCCGTCCTTTATTAGGGAGGAGTCCATCTTTCACGAGACCATCATTTTTCAACAATCCTTTTCCAACTTGCCTATCCCTCTGGTTGACAGACTCTGCTTTATCAAAGGATTTGCTGGAATTTGATCTTGACTGGGTTAATTTACGTTGGATGTCTCCTCTTCTAGTAACCAACAGGGATTTCTCTTTATTTCTTTCCTCCATGGTTTCTTGGGGAAATGGTGTGTGCATTTCATTTGTTCTAGTTCTCTGCGGTAGAACTTTATGTGGAAATCTTTTTTCACGATTGATCTCACCCTCCTTGCGTATCTTGTCAACCTACAAAACAAAAACAGAAAATGTTAAAAAATACACAAGAATATTCGATATGTGGAAAAAAAACAAGTGCACCAGAAAAGCTTTGGGGTAGTTCAGTAAAGGCACAAGTGAAGAAAATAACCAAAAAATTTATGCAACAGAGAAGCAAACAAAAGCCAAGAAGGCTCAAGACCTGAAATGTTTCCTTTTCAAAAAATTTCAAGTAGGTCATATCAACGCAAGCCCGTGAAAAACAAATCCAAACGTTGATGCAAAAGAGAGGCAAACAAATGCCAAGGTTCGGAAAGTTTCCTTTTTCAGACGAATGTACGGTTGTATACTCAAGCTCAAAACAGAATATGAGTCTCGACGAGATTTAGGCACTTGTTTGTTTCACATGATATAACCTGGTCATCTTACAACTGCAAAAAGTACCAAGAAAACAAGCTCATAACAACATAAGTGCAGGTCAAAACAGCAGCAAGAATGACAGAATCACGAAAAATAAAAGTACCTTAAACCACATAAGCTTACATCAAGCTATCTCTTAGCAAAGACTATTCTGAAGATTAATCAACACCTATGCAGGCCTTGTAAAGACTGTTCTATGTGAGATAGGTGTCAGAGTTCCTTTGGCCAAGTACAATAGGATGGAGCGCAAAATCAAAAGAGACAATAATGACCATTCATCATTCACAGCAATCACAAAGCAATTACAAGAATCAACAAGGAAATCAAAGCTCGCACAAAAAGCGTACATCCGTTCTATTGATGATCCATAATATGCACGAAACATTATCAATGCCAAGAAGGCACTTTGCCTACGTGTCCTGTTGGACATCAAGATAGCCCTATGCTTACGTGTCCTCTAATCCTTCTAACCCTACCATATTTCTCAAATACACAAACCGAGTGTTAACTAGTGGTTTTGTCATTATATCCGCAAGCATAAAATCAGTACTACAAAATTTTAACTTCAGTTTCTCCTCCTGCACTAGATCGCTGACAAAATGGTATTGTATGGCTACGTGTTTGCTTTTCTTGTGAAATCCAGCGTTCCTGCTAAGAAACAAACACCCCTGATTGTCGTTATACAACACCATGTTCGTGGTGTCAATCCCCAGTTCTCTTAGCATGCCTTGCATCCACATGTATTCTTTGGCAAACACCCATGTATTTGGATTCTGTTGTTGACAGAGCTGTAGAGTGCTGTTTTTTACAGCTCCAGCTTACACAAGATCCACCCATCATGTATATGTACCCACTCGTGGACTTTCGATCATCTAAGTCCCTCCCTCCCCAATTCGAATTCGCATACTCTATCATGAGTTCCTTGTCAGCTCTGTGTGAAGCCCAAGTTAGCTGTTTCTTTCAAGTACCTTATCACCCGCTTTGCAGCCTGCAATGCTCTTCTCCTGGGTTGTTGACGAATTGATTGAGCTTGGTTACAGCTACCCCTAGGTCCGGCTTGGTACACACCATGGCATACATTAGACTGCCAATCATGTTTCTGTATGGTCTTCCTTTCATTTCCTCCATGTCTTCTGTGTGCTGGGACTCATCTCTTTACTTAGTCTAGAGTCAGGGACCAGGGTTGAATGGAATTCCTACAGGGGAACAATCCTACGGTCTGAATTTCTCAATGAGACTGTTTATGTACATGCTCTGTCCCATCCATGTCAACCCCTTTTCTCTATCCCTGATGATTTGTATTGCCAGACAGTAGTGTATCCCTCCCAGATCTTTCATCTCAAAAGTGCCCTTCAATTTTACTTTGAATTCCTCCAAACTAGCTTTATTGTTGCATACTATTATCAAGTTGTCAACATACAATGCAACAACAAGGAATAAGCCCCCTTCATTCTTTATGTATATTCCACTGTCAGCATAACATCTTTTAAAACCAATTCCCATAAAGAACGCATCTATTTTCTGATACAACATTCTAGAGGACTGCTTCAAGCCATATAAAGCCCTTTTGAGAGCACATACCTTGTTAGATCCATCGAAGCTGGGAGGTTGGTTCATAAATACCTCTTCTTCCAGATCGCCATTCAGAAAGGCGGTCCTCACGTCCATTTGTTCGATCTCCATTCCCCACATGGTTCCCCAAGCTATCAATATTCTGAGCGAACTTAGCTTGACAACTGGTGCGAATGTTTCCATGTAATCAATCCCCTCAACCTGTGAATACCCCTTTGCAACCAACCAAGCCTTGTGCCTTTCTACATTTCCGTCTGCACCATACTTCAGCTTATACACCCATTTGCATCCTATGGCGTTTCTCCCTGTTGGTAAATCTACCAGTTCCCAAGCTTTGTTCTTGTTGATCGAGTTTATTTCCTCGTCCATGGCTGCCTTCCAGAATTCCCATTCTGGACTAGTTTTGGCCTCTTCAAGTGACCCTGGTTTGATAGCCCCTCGTTCTTGGATGTTGATGAAAGTCATTTCAGTGCCTTGCCCAATCCTTGTGACCTCCTTCGTTCCCTGACCATGTCTTCTAGTGCCAGTATCGTTGCAATGCCTTCAGGCTGCGCCTCTTCATTCCTTTCCTCTGGACCTTCTGATTCGTCTGATATTGTTTCACTATCCAGCATCCCATATTTGGCTTGCCGTTCGCTTGATTCCGCCCCCCCTATGCCTTCATTCTCTTCCTTGTCAAATATCACTGAACCCTAAACCCTAAACCTAGAAGGAAACAACGCAAAATGCCTCATGCACACCAACCACATGAATGCTCATGGTGACCACCTATGCATAGAGAAGCTCGGGAACATGCAATCACTCTCTCTCTAGCAACCTTACAACCTAGCAACAGGAGTCACTCCAAATTATGCACTATAGTCTCCAAACAAACCAAAGAAAAAAAGGATGAAAAAAAGCTTCAAGAAGTTGCTTTGCTTGCAAATCTCCACATAGTCACTCTTGCCCTCTTCTCTACAATCACCTTCCATTCATCATGGCCTACACATAGAGTGCTCACGCTATCCATTTGGCCTCCTATTCCTCTCTCCACAAGCTTTTTTTTCTCTCCAAGAAGTGCGCTAGAAAATGGGGGCTTCACAGGTTTTGAAAAAATTTCAATTTTTTTTTTTGGATAGTGTTTCGAAACACTGTGTTCCGGAATGTGGGGGTCCAGAGCGTCATTCCGATGTAACTATGGTGGAGGTATTCACTAGTCCTCTTGTTCTAATGTTGGGTATACATGTTGGTCACCTATCCTATCTGCAACTCTGATTGGTTCATAATGCTACTTTTTGTCATCAAATTACTATCTATGATGCTTTATGGGGTATTGCTATGATTGTGGAGCCCAATCCTGTTGGTTGTATATGTACCCTCATCTAGATATCTCTTTTGGAATGCATTTGAGCCAATTCTTGTAGATAGGTCGCATTCATAGACCAACCCTATGGATTGCTTGGGACTTATGCACACCTACTATGCACAAGTTCATGCACAGTTGGTCACATTCATAGACCCTATGGATTGATTGGAACTTCTACATGCCTAATATCCACATGTTCATGCATAGTCTCCAACAGATTCAAATTGGGTTGCTCAAATAGGTCATGTTTGGTTAGAACCAGATTGAACAAACCAAAAAAAAAAAGAAACACAATCAAAACAAGTATTGTTCAAATCTGAGCCCTGGTTGGAGTTTGGAAGTTGGAGTTAACTTTAGACTTTCCTGATTCAATTCGACAAATTCGGCTAGGTTGAGCTTTGAACTGGTTACTGCCAATACAAATCATCCTTGGAAACCTTGTGAATGTAAGCACAAGCTCCTAAGTTGTAACCATGGTTTGTAGCGGATTATGATCCACTACGACCACGTTTCAGAATGCTAGTGAAGGCAATGCTAGCTACGTAAGAGCATTCACAAGCATTCTATTTCGCGATCTATGAGTGGTGTGCACACTATCAACAACAAGGGAGCTGTGTGGGAAAAGAACATGTTTTAGGTAGGTTTTGGTATCATCTTTTGTAAGGTAATTGAATAGGTTGTAGGATTTTTGAAGCTAAATTGTGTTTTTTCATGCCTACAGGAATGCCTAGGATGTCTCTTCCGATAGGTTTAAGGTTTAGAGCATTAATTTGAACTTGAACCATTGTTAAATGAAAAAAATTACAATTCTTTTATTGGTACTGGGTTACAAGATTTGTTAGCGTGGTTGTAAGCAATTCAATGTTGTATAATTCATATGCGGATGTTTGTAGTAACCAATGAAATGTACTAAACATTTGCTTGTTTGCTTCCTCTTTTGTAGGTCTGATATCATATTAAAATGATGTCGGTGCTTGGCAGTGGCATTTGGTCAAAGATTGAGCTGATAGAGGGGGATGCGGCTTTCCACCAGGGTCAAGGTGCCGCACATGGAGATACCTGCATTGTGATGAGGTCTTCACTTGATCTCTTGCCAGGGTCAAGGCTTGCTTATTACAAGGCCAAATGGGTGGTGGACTATCGGCATCCTGCATATCAGTTGCGGAGGTGGAGAGGGTAATGTTAGAAAACCGCCTTGCTCATACAAGTAACCCAAGAAAAGATTCCTATTGTGATGAAACAACAACCAAACACATGAGAGAGCAGACAAGCGATGAGAAACTCCAACTATGTCCCATTGCAAATGAAGTAGGGCGCTTATAGACTTTGGTCTATGCCGAAAAAAGCGAAAGCAGCCTAAAAGTGATTGCCTAATTGATGTCTCTATTTAAGGTAAAAGCACCTACACCTATTTATAGAAAAACTTGTGCTCCATATCAAGCACTAGAATTTCAACCTTGAGTCTCACTAAATTCTAGCTTAAATTTACTAAATATAGGTAAGGGCCCCTAGAATTAGCATGCAGGTATGGCCCAATAATCCTAATTAACCCTAGATGATAACATTAGGGGTAACAATGTGAACATTAACTCGAATAGCTAAGAGACACATACGGGCCTGAAGGTACATCTCTTGAGCCATTGAGACCAACTTAGAGCTTTATTTGAAGGTTAGGGGCAAGTGCAAGTCCTAGCACTAGTGCAGACGCAAGGCCAAGTCATGGGAATTGACGGGGGGGGGGAGAGCTGGGTTGGGATGTTCCTCCAACTACTAGCTAGCACATGCAACCCTTCGGCCTTGTACTTCAGCAGCAAGTCCTTCTCGTCCCTCATCGTCATTAGCTGATGATGCACCATCTTTTGAGGCAAATCCTAGCACTGGGGGAGAATCTGACACTCCACGATACACCCTCAGTAGGCCCATTTCTCGCCTTCACTCGGATCTTCCTGTAGCACTAATAACATAATAAATCTTAAGATCATCAACCTCAGTTAACTTATTCATCAAACAATCTATCATCATTGGCATTGGCCATTCTCATCGGTTTCAACCCCAAAAAAGTATGATCTGGAAAAATTAGCATGAATTCTTTTATTGAGTGAAATCTTTCAGAAGATATAGCCACTTTAGAGACTAAAACCATCTTGAAGCAGTATCCATGCTTGAGTACAATAACTCGACATTAGGAATTTGTGAGTGAAGCTAGGAGTCGAGTTTAGCGCTGATAGCTAAATAAAATGGGTTGTGCCTGAAAATGACACAAGCATCTCCATGAATGCCGACTCTGATGCTCCATGCACGCCACTTGCTGAAGTGACATATTGATGTGGCACATCAAGCCTTAAGTTGAAAACCTTTTCTAAGAAATAGCTGCACCAAACAGACCATTTGACATGATGAAGTGAAGATTTTGGCTGCAAAAAAATTGTCCAGCAACTCTTCCAAACCATCACCCTTTGATCCAAAAGACCTTAGTCCAGAAAGGCGTCTTGCCTTTACATCACATTGTCAAAGTTTTTCTATTGTCTCAACGCTCTTCCTCTCTTTCCAAAGGTTTATGTTCCTATTGGTGAACAAATTATCAATTAAGAGAAAAGAAATTTGGCTAGAATTGTAGACCAAACTGTGCAGCCGCGTCTTTGATTGGCTCTATAATCAAGATCAACAGGTTCGCAATCAGGCTCTTCCAAGCCATCAACCAAGTCCTTAATGTCGAGCAAAAAGGTTCATGAATGAGCTCATGTGTCTTGAAAAAGTTTACATGAAGCTAATGGATCAACTTCTCCAAAAAAAACCCTCATGTGTATAAGTTGGCTTCCGCCATCGTTGCCATAGCTCATTCATCCTCATTGAGGATCAACCGAACTATAAAAGTCCAACGAAAGGGTTACTTTTGCATGAGGGGTTGCTGGTCGTCGACGATGGAAATGGGGATTCGCCTTTTTGAAGTAAAAAAATCAAAAGCTAAGAACTTATAATAATAAGAGAAAAAAAAAAAGATGTGCCAGCCCGTCTCTTGGATAGGCATCATGGATGGGTATTGTTGTTACACTTTCTTTTCAAGTAAAAGTTTTCCTCCAATTTCCTAAACTAAATTTGTAATGTATGGGTTCAGGGCTTCGCTGTTGGGCATGGTCGTCATAGGCGTAAAGGCCCCAACTTTAAACTTCCCCATATGAGTTGAGTTGTTGATTGCCACCAAAAAGGTGCAAACTTGAATCTCGACCATCGTGTAGTGACATCTAAGGAGCCCAACTCCATGAATGGCTTGACCAGGTTGTACATGTGTTGTATATAGCACCCGCTAGTTGTTTAATAATGTATGAAGAAAAAACAACTTTATCCTTTACATTACGACCCATGAAAAAATCTCACTGCTTGTAAAAAAAATTCACATTAGTTACAAGAACCACAAGGTTCCAAGCCTTCACTTGTGGCAACGCCCCTAGACCTACGTATATGGTATCCTTTAGGGGCAGATGGACATGGGACATATCCATCCATAAGAAAAGCCTTGAGAGGGGCAGTGCATACTATACGAATATGTAACCAATATTTACACAAATCCTTGATGGCTTCTTGATGTAGCTGAAAAGGAGTAGCCATTTTGTGCTCCCCCATTTTTTTTTACAAGGACCAAATTTTGATGAGCAAGAATCGAGATTTGGGTTGTTTCATGGCTCATCGTGAAAGATAGAGAGTGTGAAATATTATGCAAATCTCAAATTCATCACGATAGGCATCAAGCCCAAGTCAAGTATTGGCCTCAATCCTACAATCAAAGGTTCTCAAAATAGCATTCAACAAGCTTGTGTAAGGAGCGATGTGGCGCATAGGCCAAACCATGCAAAATGCAACTTTAGGTCAAATACCAAATTTGGAGGCCAAATGGTGACACCCAAATACCAAATTGGGAAGACAAATGGTGACACCCAAAAAAGTCATTATCTATTGTTCCACATTTATGAATGAGATCTAGATCATTGATCTTGATCTATGGCTAATATTAATGGAGGAAGATGATGGCTTAGATTTGGTCTACATTCATTGTATCTTCATGACCTAATGTGAGCCTCAACAAGCATAGATAGGAGCTATTTGTCATTTCTAAATAGTTCTCTTGAAGTTTCCTTTTGGTTAATAAAATATCTATGTCACTTTTGTGACTAGTTCTCTTCTATCTTTTTATGTAGTCAAGTAGAGTGGACAGAACTCTATGATCTATTGATCAAGATTGTAATACTTCATATTTGATGTAATCATGATGATCTTTACATATTCTAATTCTATTGGTATCAACCCACTTTTAATTGATGTCCTATACCTATGTTAGGATAGTCATCTAGGGAGAATAGAGCTAACAGTGCTTTCTTATGCTCAAATAAGAAGTTGAAAGTATTAACATTGCTTTGATGACTTCTATTCTTCAGAAAAATGGACCTCTTTTCTTTGAAGGTGAAATCCAAAAGATGAAGGGTGTAATGCTATGGCAAAGGACATGAAGCTCTTATGAAAAGCCAAGATTTAAGTTTAATTCTTCTTCTTCATCACAATAAGACCAATGATGGTAAAAGAATCTACCAAGATGGACACATTAACTTTGTGAAGAAGGAATATTGCATGGAGCAACTCTACATGGAGATTGTCCAAAGCAAGAAGAATTATGCCTATCAATTTAAGGGAGTTTTGGATGGAGTCAAAGGGACATCAAGGTTCTAACTTTTTGCTCATCTACACACATGTGATTTTATATGGAGTGAATATGATGATCATCTCAACTACAAAATTGATGTAAACTATTTCTATTCTATCTTGCTTCATTTTCCTCTTGTTTAAAAGATGGTAACTATTTGGGTTCTTAAGGACAGGTCCGAAAACCCTATTTGTGGGCCTTATCAAGACGTGAATTTTCGCAAGAGAAATGCCCTGGCAATATTAACTTACCAACCTCCGATTGATGGGATACCTATCGCTGCCCAAAGATCTATTTGTGGCCTTGCAATAGGGCATGCGTCGTTACTGCACCGGCATCAGGGTTACCGACTGGAATGTGTCAAAGTAGGGCAAAAAATCAAGTGCGGTTTTAGGTTGGAAAAGCCCATCTTTGGACCGACCGGACTCCTGGCCTAGAAGGTACCTCGTAGACAGAGTCAACGGACATCCACAAGTCATTCCGATGTGCCAAACATCCCATCCCATTTGTTATCAGAAGGACGGGCCCGAAAACCCTATTCGTAGGCTTTTGTCAAGCCCTGAATTTTCGCAAGAGAAATGCCCTGGCCATAATACGTTTCCTACCTCCGATTGACCGGGCCGCCATCTGTCGCTGCCCGAAGATCTATGTGTAGGCTTGCAGCAGGGCATGCGTCATTGCCACACCGGCATCAGGGTCACTGATGGAATGTGTCAAAATAGGGCAAAAAATCAAGCTCGGTTTTAGGTTGGAAGAGCCCTTGTTTGGGCAAACCGCACCCCTGCTAGCCCAAAATGGACGTCGTAGATAGACTCAACGGACATCTACGAGTCATGCTGATGTCCCACATGTCCCGTCCCATCCCATTCGTTATTAGAAGGACAGGACCGAAAACCCTATTTGTGGGCCTTTCAAGCCTTGAATTTTCGCAAGAGAAACACCCCGGCCATAATAAGCTTCCAACCTCCGATTGATGGAACGCGTGTTGCTACCCAAAGGTCTATGTGTGGCCTTGCAGCAGGGCATCTGTCATTGCCACACCGGCATTAGGGTCACCGAATGGAATGTGTCAAAGTAAGGCAAAAAATCAAGTGCGGTTTTAGATTGGAAGAACCCCTGTTTGGGCCGACCGGACTCTTGGCCCAGAACGGACGTTGTAGACAGACTCAACGGACATTCACTAGTCATGCCGATGTCCCACACATCCCATCCCATCCGTTATCAGAAGGACGTGCCCAAAAATCCTATTTGCCGGCCTTGTCAAGCCCTGAATTTTCGCAAAAGAAACGCCCTGGTCATAATAGGTTTCCAACCTCCAATTGACGGGCCGTGTTTCGTTGCCCGAAGGGCATGCATCGTTGCCAAACCGGCATCAGGGTCACCGAATGGAATGTGTAAAAGTAGGGCAAAAAATCAAGTGCGGTTCTAGGCTGGGATTGTTTGGCGGCAACCAGACTCCTGGCCCAGAACGGATGTTGTAGACAGACTCAATGGCATCCACAAGTCATGCCGACGTCCCACGTGTCCGATCCCATCCGCTATAAGAAGGACTGGCCCGAAAACCCTATTTGTGGACCTTTTCAAGCCTTGAATTTTTGAAAGGGAAGCGCCCTGGCCAAAATAGTTTTCCGATCTCTGATTGATTGGCTGTCTGTCATTGACCAAAGATCTATGTGTGGGCTTGCAGCAGGGGATGCGTAATTGCCACACCGAGATCAAGGCCACTGAATTCAAGTAGTGCAAAAAATCAAGTGTCGTTTTACGTCGAAATAACCACTGTTTAGGCTGACCGGACTCCTCGCATAAAACGAACGTCGTAGACAGACTCAACGGACATCCATGAGTCATGCCGACATCCCACACATCCCATCCCATTCATTATCAGAAGAATGGGCCTGGAAACCCTATTTGTGGGCCTTATCAAGACCTGAATTTTCGCAAGAAAAACGCTCTGGCGATAATAGGTTACCGACCTCCAATTGACGTGTCGTTTGTCACTGCCCGAAGATTTATGTGTGGGATTGCGGGAGGGCATGCATCATTGCCACACCGGCGTCAGGGGCACCAAATGGAATGTGTCAAAGTAGTGCAAAAATCAAGTGCAGCTTTAGGCTGAAAGAGCCCCTGTTTGAGCCGACCGGACTCCTACACGTCCTATCCTATCCGTTATCAGAAGGTAGGGCCCGAAAACCCTATTTGCGGGCCTTGTCAAGCCCTGAATTTTCAAAAGAGAAACGCCTTGGCCATAATAGGTTCACGACCTCCAATTGACGGGCCGTTTGTTGCATCCTGAAGATCTACGTGTGGGATTGCATCAGGGCATGCGTCGTTCCACATCAAAATCAGGGTCACCCAATGCAATGTGTCAAAGTAGGGGAAAAAATCAAGTGTGGTTTTAGGATGGAAGAGCCCATGTTTGGGCTGACCGGACTCCTGGCCCAAAATGGACGTCGTAGAAAGACTCAAAGGACATCCACAAGTAATGCCGACGTCCGACGCGTCCCATAACATCAGTTATCAGAAGAAGGGGCCCGAAAACCATATTCCTGGGCCATGTCAAGCCTTAAATTCTCGCAAGAGAAATGCCCTGGCCATAACAGATTTACAACCTCTGATTGATGGTTTGTCTGTTGTTGCCCAAATATCTATGTGTGGGCTTGCAGCAGTGCATGTGTCGTTGCCACACCGTCATCAGGGTCAACGAATGGAATGTGTCAAAGTAGGGCAAAAAATCAAGTGCAGTTTTAGGCTGGAAGAGCCCCTGTTTGGGCCGATAGGCCTACTGGCTCAGAATGGATGTCGCAGATAGACTCATCGGACATCCGCGAGTCATGCCGACATCCCACATGTGCCATCCCATCCGTTATCAGAAGGACGGGCTAGAAAACCCTATTTGTGGGCCTTGTCAAGCCCTAAATTTTCGCAAGAGAAACATCCCGGCCATAATACGTTTCCGACCTATGATTGATGGGATGCATGTTGCTACCCAAAGATCTATGTGTGGCCTTGCAGCAGGGCATGCGTTGTTGCCACACCGGCATCAGTGTCACCAAATGGAATGTCTGAAAGTAGTGTTAAAATTCAAGTGCCGTTTTAGGCTGGAAGAGCCCCTGTTTGGGCCGACCGGACTCCTGGCCAAGAACGGACGTCATAAAAAGACTCGACAGACCTCCACGGGTCATACTGACGTCTCACATGTCGCATCCCGTCTGTTATTGTCAGGACGGGCCCGAAAACCCTATTTGTGGACATTGTCAAGACCTGAATTTTGGCCCAGAACGGACGTCGTAGATAGACTCAACGGACATCCATGAGTCATATCGACGTCCCACATGTCCCATCCCATCTCTTATCAGAAGGACGAGCCCGAAAACTCTATTTGTGGGCCTTGTCAAGCCTTGAATTTTCACAAGAGAAACGCCTTGGCCATAATAGGTTTCTGACCTCCGATTGGCGGACCGTGTGGACTTGCAACAGGGCATGCATCATTGCTACACCGGCATCATGGTCACCAATGGAATATGTCAAAGTAGTGCAACAAGTCCAGTGTTGTTTTAGACTAGAAGAGCCCTTGCTTGTGCCGACTAGACTCCTGGCCCAGAATGGACGTCGTAGACAAACTCAACGGACATCCACGAGTCACGCGGACGTCATGCGCGGTTTTAGGTTGGAAGAGCGCCTATTTGGGCCGACAGGACTCCTGGCCCAGATGGACATTGTAGACAGACCTGAATTTTCGCAAGAAAAACACACCAGCCATAATAAGCTTTCGACCTCCGACTTGCAGCAGGGCATGCGTTGTTGCCAAACCGGCATCAGGGTCACTGAATGGAATGTGTCAAAGTAGGGCAAAAAATCAAGTGCGGTTTTAGGCTGGAAGAGCTCATGTTTAGGCCGACCGGACTCCTGGCCCAGAACGCACGTCGTAGATAGTGTCAACGGACATCCAAGGTCATTTCGACATCCCAAACGTCCCATCCCATCCGTTATCAAAAGGACGGACCCGAAAACCCTATTTGTGGGCCTTGTAAAGCCCTAAATTGCCACAAGAGAAACTGACGGGTCGTCTGTCATTGCTCGAAGATCTAGGTGTGGGCTTGCAACAGGGCATGCGTCGTTGCCACACCGGCATCAGGGTCACCGAATGGAATGTGTCAAAATAGGGCAAAACATCAAGTGCGGTTTTAGGCTGGAAGAGGCCCTATTTGGGCCGACCAGACTCCTGGCCCAGAACGCACGTCGTAGATAGACTCAACGGACATCCACGAGTCATGCCGATGTCCCACACGTCCCATCCCATCCGTTATCAGAAGGACAGGCCCAGAAACCGTATTTATGGATCTTGTCAAGCCCAGAATTTTAGCAAGAGAAATAGATTTCTAACCTCCGATTGACGGGCATGTCGCTGCCCAGAGATCTATGTGTGCTCTTGCGGCGAGGCATGCGTCATTTCCACCCCGGGATCACGGTCACCAAATGGAATGTGTCAAAGCAAGGCAAAAATCAAGTGCCTCTTTAGGTTGGAAGAGCCCCTGTTTGCGCCGACCGGACTCCTGGCACAGAACGAACGTCGTAGACAAACTCGACAGAGATCCACGAGTCATGCCGACGTCCTACATGTCCCATCCGATCCGTTTTCAGAAGGACGGGCCAATAAACCCTATTTGTGGGCCTTGTCAAGCCCTGAATTTTCGCAAGAGAAACACCTCGGCCATACTAAGTTTACGACCTCCGATTGACGGGACGCGTGTCACTACCCAAAGATCTATGTGTGGCCCTTCAGTAGGGCATTGTCGTTGCCACACCATCATCAGGGTCACCGAATGGAATGTGTCAAAGTAGGGCAAAAAATCACGTGCGGTTTTAAGTTGGAAGAGCCCATGTTTGGGTCGACAAGACTTCTGGCCCAGAATGGACGTCGTTGACAGACTCAACGGATATCCTCGAGTCATGCCGACAGCCCATACGTCCCATCCCATCTGTTATCAGAAGGATGGGCTCGAAAACCCTATTTGTGGACCTTGTCAAGCCCTGAATTTTCGCAAGGGAAGCGCCCTGGCCAAAAAAGGTTTCCGATCTCTGATTGACTAGCCGTCTATCACTGCCGGAAGATCTATGTGTGGGCTTGCAGCTGTGGATGCGTCATTGCCACATCGGCATCAAGGTCACCGAATGGAATGTGTCAAAGTAGTGTAAAAAATCAAGTCCGGTTTTACGTTGGAAGAGTCCCTGCTTGGGCCGACAGGACTCTTGGCCCGGAACGGACGTCGTAGACAAACTCAACGGACATCCACAAGTCATGCTGACTTACCACCGGTCCCATCCCATCCGTTATTAGCAGGACTGGCCCAGAAACCCTATTTGTGGGCCTTGTCAAGCCCTGAATTTTCGCAAGAGAAACGCCCTGGCCATAATAGGTTTTCGACCTCCGATTGATGGGTTGTCTGTCGTGGCCCCACGATCTATGTGTGGACTTGCAACAAGGCATGCGACGTTGCCACACCGGCATCAGGGTCACCGAATGGAATGTGTCAAAGTAGGGCAGGAAATCAAGTGCATCTTTAGGCTGGAAGAGCCCCTGTTTGGGCTGACCGGACTCCTGGCCCAAAACGGACATCGTAGACAAACTCAGTAGACGTTCAAGAGTCATGCCGACGTCCTACACGTCCCATCCTATCTGTTTTAAGAAGGACTAGCTCGCAAACCGTATTTGTGGGCCTTGTCAAGCCCTGAATTTTCGTAAGAGAAACACCTTGGCCATAATAAGTCTACGACCTCCTATTGACGGGACACATGTCACTACCCAAAGATCTATGTGTGGCCTTGCAGTAGGGCATGCGTCGTTGCCACACCATCATCAGGGTCACCGAATGGAACGTGTCAAAGTAAGGCAAAAAATCAAGTGCGACTTTATGCTGGAAGAGCCCTTGTATGGACCGACAGGACTCATGGCCCAGAACGGACGTCGTAGATAGACTCAACAGACATCCTCAAGTCATGTCGACGTCCCACACGTCCCATCCCATCTGTTATCAAAAGGACGGGCCCGCAAACCCTATTTGTGGACCTTGTCAAGCCCTGAATTTTTGCAAGAGAAGCGCCCTAGAGCCATAAAAGGTTTCTGATCTCCTGTCACTGCCCGAAGATCTATGTGTGGGCTTGCAACAATGGATGCATCATTGCCACACCGGCATCACGGTCACTGAATGTAATGTGTCAAAGTAGTGCAAAAAATCAAGTGTCCTTTTACGCCTGAAGAACCTCTGTTTGGACCGACCGGACTCCTGATACAGAACAGAAGTCGTAGACAGACTCAACGGACATCCACGAGTCATGCCAATGTCCCACACATCCTGTCACATCCATTTCAGATGGACGGATCTGGAAACCCTATTTGTGGGCCTTATCAAGACCTGAATTTTTGCAAGAGAAATGCCCTGGCGATAATAGGTTACTGACCTCCGATTGATGTGTTGTCTGTCACTGCCCGAAGATCTATGTGTGGGCTTGAGGCAACATTTCCACACCGGCATCAGGGTCACCGAATGGAATTTTTCAAAGTAGTGTAAGAAATCAAGTGTCGTTTTTGGCTGGAAGAACCGCTGTTTGGGCTGACCGGACTCCTGGCCTAGAACGACCTCGTAAAAAGACTCAATGGACATCCACGGGTCATATCGACTTCCCACACGTCCCATCCAATCTGTTATCAGAAGGACGGGCCCGAAAACCCTATTTGTGGACCTTGTCAACACTTGAATTTTCGCAAAAGAAACACCTTGGCCATAATAAGTTTCCGACTTCCGATTGACGGGCCGACTTTTGCTGCTTAAAGATCTATGTGTGCCCTTGCAGCAAGGAATGCTTCGTTGCCACACCGGCATCAGGGTCACCGAATGGGATGTGTCAAAGTAGTGCAAAAAATCAAGTGCGGTTTTAGGCTGGAAGAGCCCCTGTTTGAGCTGACTGGACTCTTGGCCCAGAACGGATGTCGTAGACAAACTCACTGGACATCCACGAGTCATGCCGACGTCCCACACATCCCATCCCTTGCGTTATGAGAAGGATGGGCCTGAAAATTCTATTTGTGGGCTTTGTGAAGCCCTGAATTTTCGCAAGAGAAATGCCCTGGCCATAACAGATTTTTGACGTCCGATTGACGGGACGTCTGTTGCTGCCCAAAGATCTATGTGTGGGCTTGCATCAGGGCATGCGTCGTTGCCACTTCAGCATCAGAGTCACCCAATGCAATGTATCAAAGTAGGGGTGAAAATTAAGTGCGGTTTTAGAATGGAAGAGCCCCTGTTTGGGCTGACCAAACTCCTGGCCCAAAATGGACGTCATAGATAGAATCAACAGACATCTTTGAGTCATGCCAACATCCCAGACATCCCATACCATCCCTTATTAGAAGAACGGGGCCGAAAACCATATTTGTGGGCCTTGTCAAGCCCTGAATTTTCGCAAAAGAAACGCCTTGGCCATAATAGGTTTCCGACAGATTGATGGGTCGTCTATCATTGCCCGAAGATCTATGTGTGGGTTTGCAGGAGGGCATGCGTCGTTGCCACACCGGCATTAGGGTCACCAAATGGAATGTGTCAAAGTAGGGCAAAAAATCAAGTGTCGTTTTAGGCTGGAAGAACCCCTGTTTGGGCCGACAGGATTACTGGCCCAAAATGGACGTCGTAGACAGACTCCACGGACATCCACGAGTCATGCCAACATGCCAACATCCCACACATCCCATCCCATCCTTTCAAAAGTCAGAAAGGTGTACAGATACTTGGAGATTTTCAAAAATCAGAAGAGCAGGGCCAGCGCTGTAGGGACAGCTTCCTACTGACCAAAAGTCTGCAGGAAAGTTTGTTTTTTAGATAGAAATTAGTCCAAATTTCTAGAGCAGGTCCAACGCTGCAAATTCAGCATTCATCTTTGATTTTCTCGACTGCTATCACTGTCATCCCAAAGTTGTTTGATTCTGTTGCCAAGCCCCAAGGCCCACCTCCTGCATCTATCAACGTCACATTAAGACCGATGTGCTTCCAACAAGGAGACATTCCAAAATTTTTGTTTGGTAGCCCAGAAATATTCTTGGCTACATTTCAAAAATTCAAGGAAACTGATATGATAGATTCTGCAGATTTATACAAAGAGAGGTATCCGAAAGAGGGGGAAACTGGCGAAGATTCGAAATTGGATGGTCTACGCAAGAATAGGTTCCTTGCATTGTGCAAATTTGAACCTGTAGATGGTCAACATTTTTGTTGTGCGTGTAATGAGATAGCGCCTCATGCAGTGAGACATAACAAAATATTAAAAGCAACATTCAAGGAGAGGTTCTTGTATGTACACACAAGAATATGTTTGTTCAGAAACACGGCGCGTTACATATTGGAATCTGACAGGCTGAACTTTAAACCAAAAAACAATCGAAAGAAAAGCATCCTAGCAGAAATAATAGAACGTCCTCGACAACTTTGGATCTCCTTGGACCGGCCCCGTTACATTAAAGGAGTGAAATTAGACCAAGAGAACACAAGGAGAATGGCCTCCTTTCATCAAGGACCTCGTGGTGTCATTGGTAGTGACATTATAGGACCGCTATAAGGAAGATTGCCATTAAAAACTTTGTAGACCAAGTTTGAGGAGTATACCTTAATATTATTGTGCCCGGATGATACTTTCAATAACTCCTGGAAGTTATGAAAACCTATGCCTCTAGTAATATGTCCTACGAAGAATTGGACTACAATGCAAAGAAGCCGAAGTCCTTTCCAATGACAATAAGATTTTTCAGACCAATGAGATACGTTCTCGATGTAATCTGTGATTGTATTTGTAAAAAGTTGTTGCAAGGTGATTTATTTTTTGGAAAAAAAATAAAGCGAAATATATTGAGGAAGGTGTAAATAATATGGTCCGAGAAACATGCTCTGTGCATGTCATAAATTTTTTATTTCATCGGATAATGACCTGCCCAACAATGTAGAGTACAATAAAGAAAGCATCAAACTTTTGTCCAAAACCATTGACAAGAAGTTTGCATATGATTGGATCAGAGTAGCAACAAGCAGCGTTCAAAATTGCAAGCGCATATACCCTGCATCATTGAATCCGTTTGTACATAAGGTGAAGGAAAGACATATAGAAAGCGCAAGGATTGACAAGGGTACAAGCAACTCTAACGACGGATGAAGATTGTTTTGTAAAGTCAAAACCTCCAAAGGTGCATAAGCCATCTGTTGTGGCACAAAGGAGTCAAATTTCATATATGTTCCTCTATCTCTTTGGGATCGTCCTGACTTTGTACATATTTGACTACATAGAATCTTTGAGTTCGAGCTTTATCGTGTCAATGGTGGCGCACTGCTTGACAACTGTAATGACACAACACAAATTATATGTCATTGTTCTATTCTTGGAGAAAAGCATCAAAGGAGTCAAAGGGAGCCTAATGGCAATGCGTGACATACGATGTTCAGTTTTTGAAGGATATTACGAGAACGGCACCCACTTGAGACAAGGCAATGTTTTAGTTCAAAATCTACAGCTCGTACTATTTGTTCTATATAATGCAGAGGAGCCAAACGATATAAGTGCCTATGTGCACAACAAATTTACGTTCCTAAAATTGTGTTTTGGCGACAGTGGAAAATGCTCAAAAAATTATGTGATGTGCAAGCCATCTCACAAAAAAAGAGCAAAGCATTGGAAAGGCATGAACACCTTCTCTGCTCTGGACTAGTCGAGTGTTTATATCGGCTGTCTTATATGGTAGCCCCATTTCCAAATGTTGGTGGTCAAAACATTGTATCGATTTACACTCCAGAAAATACAAATCCTACTAAAGCCTATATGGAGAATATGAAATGTTTAATTATTTATAGGAGTAATAAGATCCTTGCACTCGACAAGAGGCAGGGTTACTTATATAGATTGGCACACTGTTATTCTAAGTCTAGTCCTTATAGAGCATAGGTAAAGTGATCTATTCCCCTTAGCAACACCGATATCCAAAGTCATGCGCAACTTGTAGCATGGGAGATCTGATTGGATGAAACCCCATGACTTTGCTAGTGACAAATCCATAATGTTTACGCCTGATCCACTATCTAAGACAGCGGAGACTGCTGGATAGTTCTTATAGAGCATAAATAAAGTGATGCTATTCCCCTTAGCAATATCGATATTCATCAGACTCATAAGAATTTGAGGTATTTTTATAATATCCTCCAGTTTTCGCTGTTCATCTTGTACATCGGGTAACTTCTATGAATATAGCCCTTAAGGACCATGAAGGATTGTATGGCACTATGGAAAGACTTGGTGATCTGAGCTTACAAAAGTTCGAAGAAAACTTCAAGTCCCTGTAGGGGTTGCTCTTGTGTGAGGATTGGAACAGATAACGGACGTTCCATTTTTCACTATTTCTTGCAATAACTCTTCTCAGATTTCATGATATCGCCTCTGTTCCACTAGTGGATCTGGATAATCTCTAGGAACTATGAAAGTTGTCAAGGAACTTCCACTATGGTCAACAGGGTTGTCTAAGTTGGTGTGCTGATGTTGAGCTTGGTGTTATGCTCAAGTGATGACTCTAACATGTTCTGAACAGACATGACACGTAGGTAGGATCCTATTCAGTTGTTTTGGACAATCCCTAAAATTGTGTTTTCTAACACAGTCAGGGCATTCGACATGGTATTGGAATTTTACTTTATTTTTGTTTGAAAAATACCATCTGCACCATTAACAAGTCCATCTTCAATATTAATATTTGTGCCACAAATTTCGACGAGCATTTCGGTTTTAACTTGTATTGTTTTCAAGAGTGCAGCAGTTTGGGTGGGATTATCATGGATTGAAATTTTGTTGCTGCATGTATTAGAACGTATGTCGATAGATTGAAAAATAAATGTTTTACCAATTGCATTTTCAAAAGCTTGTCTGTTGTATTCATGCACAGTTTTGTTGTTTGACATATGTATGGTGTATTTGGTATAGATAAATATGGTATGTAGCAATGACTATTTAGCCAATCTAAATCAATGTTGTTGTGTTGTGTTTCACGTAGTCTATTTAACACATCAATAAAATTTGTATTTTCTTGACGCACTGTTTGTGATAGTTCGTAGCATTTGGGAAATGTGTGCCAATAGGACTTTCCAAATAAATTCATTGTTTTGTCTTTCATTTCAAATATCCAAGAATCACGTACGGGCCCAACTTGGAACATGTCACCACATGTAATGACATCAAGGCCTCCAAAAAATTCATCGGATTTATGTTTGATTGCACGTAGTTGTTGATCTGCAAATTGGAATGTCCTATGATTAATCAAGGATATATACTACAAGTTGTAAATCTTTGTATTTAATTGAAAGTTTTTGTAACGTATCAAAAGATAATGATGTAAGATGTACTGTAGTTATAGGAATATGAAGGGCCGAATGAATTGTGGTACCATGTATATTGAACGCTGCTTTTCCAGTATATGCTAATAATAAGGCTTTGGTGAGTTGATTTAAAATTGTAGTAATGACGTAATAAACCTTGTACTAAAACTAACAAGGTAAATGTTTAGTTCCCGCTCCACCGATCAAAAACAAATGAATTTTTTGTTTTGGTCGGATTTGTTTACGATACATAATATTTGTAAAAACGAGGTGTTGTTCCATATTTAACGATCGTATATATTCAAAATATTTATTTTCGTCGAGAATATTGCATGTTAGATGTATTTGGTTCGATGGTCACATATCAGTTTTTTTTTTTTTTTGGAGGAATATCAAGGTTGATATTATAACAACATGTATGTTCATTGTAATTTAATGTGTTCATGTTCGATGAAGATGTGTTCATTACGAAGATGTGTTCTGTTGTGAATCACTTATGGATGTATTCAAACCAAGATTGTAATTATAATAAAATGTTTGCGATTGTGTTCTATTATAAAAATGATAATAATCGTAAGCATGTTTGTATGTAGAAAATTGTTCGTGTATTGTGTTCTTTGTATTAGAAAATGATTTGTATAATAGTAATTGTTCACGATAAAAATTTATGAGATCTTTATGTACGTTATAGTATACATTTCAAATTATTTGTTCGATTTTACGTTGAAGAATACCTGAAGCAGTTTCACGATATTGAAAAATATATGTTGCTAAACACATGTCATTATATTCAAAAGGGCGTTCTATGTATTTTTTGATTTGTGTTTTGTTGTCTGTAGAATTTAATCGTGACAAATGTAAATCTTGTTTAAATACCCAACAAATGTAAAACAAATGCACGTTTGTATTCAGGATTTGTATTGATAAAAGTAAATGTTCTTGTTGAAGCATGTAATGGTAGTGATAAAAGCTACTTGTTGTTCACTCATTTGTTGGGTATTTAAAAAAGTATTGCCTACATTTTTAATCGAGTAAATGTGTCATCACCTTGTGCTATCGATGTTTTGATAGTTTTTTGCAACATGCATCACATAGTTGTGTCAGTTTTAGTCAAGTAAGTTGTACAATAACTTGCAGCAGCATATGGATCTGAAATGTATTGAATGTCCATGTTTGCATTCCATAATTTAGATATAGTAGGATTACATGCGTTCGTATAAATATCAACAAGATTTCCTGGCAAAAAAATGGTCTGTTTGTTAATATTATTGCGCAATGCCTGTATGTAGTCATGAGTATTTCTATGCAATGAATCAATCCATGCTATGAATGATATGTCAATCATTGTATCAATACAATTGATTTGTTCATAAATATATTTATACAATCGAGCATAGTACGACCGCAATTCACGTTCTTTATCATGAAGGTTTAAGAATCATAGTTGTATGCATGGGTTTTAGAATCATATAATGAAATCTACAATGTCCAAGGTTTCTTTTGCGAAAGCATGTTCGCTTATATTTGTGAGTTTGAATATCTCGATTTTTCGGAAGTACTTTTTTGTGGTCACACGAAATAAATCTATCAATAAAAGTTGTAATGTCGCATTCATTGTTATTGTTGTATGTAAGAACATGTTTTATCCAAATCATTCCATGATCGTGCTGACTTCCACGATGTTGAAATTCTATAACAAAAAGTAATATGAGATATTTCCTATTATGGTTGGATTTTTGATAACAATAATCTTAGTGCATTAATGTTTGCTACGTAATATCTGGCACATGTAGTTGGATCCATTCGTAAAAGAGCTCTAAAATATGCATTTTCATTGGAGTAATCGGATGCATGTACTATGTTTGAGTTCAGATATTGCAAACAAATTGTTAACGGTGTCCATCTTGTTTCAACACAAGAGAAAGTTGAAAAAAAAGTTGGGAGTCCAAGTTGACGAATCATAGCAAATATTTTTTTTTGTAAATTATATTTGTAATCTAGCGATGTTTGTATATTCGAAAAATCCTTGAAGCCAAGATTTGAATGTAACAAACTTTCAATGTTATTGTCACATAGTACATCAACAACTGTAAGAGGTTGATGAATTAATGTACCTTTTCGAAGATGTAAATATATGGAACTTATAATTTGGAAGATTAAAATTTTAATGGCTTTGAAAAACAAGTTTGTTGTGTGTTGTGCAAATCGATGACTATAATGTTGAAATTCCCATTTAGCAATATCTTGGTATGTGTATTTGTTGTTTCATTTGTTTTTCATGCATGTCCATAATATGAAGTTGGAAAATTTAGTTCTTCTGCATATTTATCTTTAAACAAACTTATTGGATTGTGTCCTTCACAATAAGCAATGACTGTATATGTCAGAAAATGCTACAAGATTATAAAGAAACTCAATCAAAATGCCTATGAACTAGATCTTCCTCAATGATTAATGGTTCATCTTGTTTTCCACGTTAGTTAAAAGAATGACTTGGTGGGAAGAATAATATTATTCTAGAAGATGTACTAGTTGAGTTGCAGAATCAATTGACCTTTGTAACTTTGGAATAAGCAATTATTGTTGATGTTCATCAACGAGGTTTGAAGAAACATCAAGTGTATTTGGTTCATTACAAGGGTAGATTCGAGGATGAGGACACTTGCAAAAGGAGCAAGACCTCGAATTGAGATTCCCATATTTTATGCCTTAGAGAGGAGAATTATTTTTAAGTGGGAACAAAACCGCTCAGGACCCATAAACACTACACCTACTTCAGTCATGACTATGCCATAGATGACAATAAACACATCAATAGCATAACATAGATCATTAGATACATTGAGAATCAAGAGAGTTAGCAAACAGCCAAGCTCAAGTTCTTTGACAAGAGAGATGGATTCCAACAAGTGAATAATTAATTGATAAGAGGCCATGGTAACCCCTCAAGATCAAAAATGTCCTGTGTGCCATGTGTCGTACATGTATGATGGTTATCCACGAGGGGTCATTTACTAGATTCAGCTCTAGGTGTCAAGTGAATCGTGTGTCCTGCTTGACCTACTTGTTAAATTGTGCACAAGATGGGTTCACAATGTAAATGATTGATACACCCCCATGGCATATGCACAGCTTATAAGTTACAATAATGCATAGCCTTAAGGGGTAATTAGACATTTATTTCAACCACCCCCCTCAACGGCTATTTTATTTACACTAACACCTAGCATCCATCAAAATTTCTCAAATTTCATTTTACTAAGAGCTTTGGCAAAGATGTCTATTCCTTCGTCATTAGTGTCACAATAAACCATTTGAACTTCATGACTCTACGCTTTCTCTCATATGAAGTGCCGATCCACCTCTATATGTTCAGGGATCTGCACATCACCAAGTACCCTCCTAGGCCAAAGTTTCTATGGTCTAATGTCAAGTTCAATGTTAAGCTTAGACCCTACCAATGTTGTATACCCATGGGGGGCTTTATTTTTAATATTAATTCATCTTGTAAGGTCATAAGGCCCATTCTAAAAATGGCCTTTTGAGTCCATACGAGTTTGACACTTCATGTTCACTCCTATGAGGAGTTACATTTGTTGGCTATTCAATTCCATGGATTGTTGGTGTTTGGCTCTCCATTCTAGAGCCTTTACATTTATCATGTCCCATCTATTTGTATCTCTCCACATTAGGAGAAATGGGATTCAATTTGTGCAATACAAGCTTTGAGTTTTCTCTCTCAATTTTCGCTTCCTCTTTCTTGAAGATTGTTGTTCAATGGTTGTCCACTATTTTCTAGATAAAAATGTTCTTGATTGGTAGCATCTTAGATTAACCCCAATCACATTTGAAATCACCTACATTTGGTATCAGAGCAACAAACTTTGCATATTTCAAGATAGGAATCTTGGCCTCCTTCAAACGTATCTTTGTTCATATCACATTGTTGGTGCAATTTTTTATCAAAAGTATTATGCAAGGGTCTTAGCTACTCAAAGGGGCAAACAAAAAAGTTTGATCTATAACTTGCATGCTGAAACTGATATTTCAGCAAGCTATGGAGATGAGGGCACAAAAGGAGCAAGAGGAAAATCTGGTTTTGTTATCAGATTTTGCCTATAAGGTCTTTTTTGTGTGGTTTCTAGAAAGATCTTTACATATACTTCATGGCTGAAAAGAAAGAATTTATTTCCCTTGGTGAAAGTTCCAAATTAGATGGTAAAAGTTACATGATTTGGAAATTTAAAGTCAAGAATATTTTGGTTATGTTAGACCTATGGGATTTGACAATAGGAGAAGAGGAATCTCCTCCTTTTCCTGAAAATGATACATTTGATGAGGAGGATACAATTTTCAAGAGGAAAAGGTTTTTGATAAAAGAGCTAGTAGAGCACTAGCCATAATCAATATGTCTATTAAGGATAGCATTATTCCACATGTCGCTAATGTCAAATCATCTAGGGATGTTTGGGCGGAATTCCAACAAATGTTTGAGACATCTTCCACCACTAGGATCCTCTCCCTCAAAAAAGTTTCATTCCTTGAAGATGAATGAGAGAGAAGCTACGACACCATACTTGATGAGAATCAAAGATGTGGTAGATCAATTGAAGGATGTAGGCAAGGTTGTAGATGACCTAGACATTGTTAGTGTCATCCTCAATGGGCTTCCTCCACAAATCTAGCATCTTGTCACCACATTAAATGTTAGAGAGAAATCACCAAGCTACGATGATGTGGCTAGAATTCTTCATCAAGAAGAATCAAGATCCCAAACTTATGGGACAGCAAAGGTTAATGCACAATCTCAAGCTCTTGTTGCATACAACAACAAGAAAAATCCAAAAAATAAAAAGAAACAACGTACTAATGGTTCTAACAATTCTAAGTGTTCTATTTCTATGAAAATTAACAAAGAAGTATATTGTTGGTTCAAGGACGATCCATCTAAGGCGAAGCAAAAGCAAATTTCTTCTTCTTCAACAAATTAGGTACAAAGCCCTTGTTTCTATTGCAAAAAGCGGACATTCATCATCGAATTGCCATGTCAAACAAGCTACAGCGGAAGCACGAATCAAATGGAAATCAAACTCTCAATCAACCGAGCAAGTCCAAGATGAAGATAATATCACACAAGATATAGTTGGTGTTATTCCAATTCAATTCAATTCAGGATTTTCAAGTGTGATCAAGTTTGCTTTTTTCCAACCTTGCTAAAAAAAATTTATTGGTTGGTGCTTCATTAAAGACTTAAAGCAAGATAATAAAATCATTGCATAAGCTGATAGTTTCTTGACAAAAGACATAATATTGGTGTTTTAACAAGGAGAGCTACTAACATCATAAGTACACACTGATTGACAAAAATAATTTGATGCTTTATGAGTTAGAAGAATAGCAATTTGTCACACTAATTAGCCTATTGTAACATATAACCTTGGAGGGGCTGAAACATGATTTCCCCCGTTTCACCCATGGAAAAAATCACTTCATTGTTCATTAGATTTACCAAGGAGAAAATGGCATTGACCATTTACAAGGGACAGTCAGAAAAAGGACAGACAAGATGCACAAAGAAGATTAAAGTTTAAACTACTACCCAAGACCATACCAGAATCTAGGAGTTAAGCATAGCTAGGCCAGCTTTAGTACCGGCGATGCTTCCAACCATTGAGATGGGCTGCTGGAGCATTTCCTTTGCTGGCAATATACGTGCTGCAGTCATCTTGGCATCACCAAACATGTCTTTTAGCAAATTTGCACGAGAGATTGGCTTCAGCTCCCCGTCCAACTTTGTTGTGTCACCAAGTAAAACATTTGATGGATCTACAGCTGAAAGCCTCTTGTTGATGTTTCTAACCTCGTTTCTCTCTCTCTAGGACTCTCCTTGTTCAACTTCCATAGTTTCTGCCTCTTTGGTCAGTTCTACCCCATTCTCCAGAATATCGACAATTCGGACAGCCTCTCTAATTCCACTTATTATGGCTCCACCGACTGTATCTGGATCTAAGGAAGTGGATAGTGGACGGTCCGGATGCGCCAGCGGTGGACGCGTCCACCCTTTTTTTTTTAAAATTTTTTTTTTAGTGTTAATTAGGGTTAAAATTTAAAAAAAGGATGCATCAGACACCGTGTCTAGGGATCGGACGCGTCCGGGTCCAGACGTGGACACAGAATGCCCATGTCAGGCCCGGACCCTCATGTTGATTCTGGAGACTCTTTACAAGTTGCCTCACCATCAAAGAGTAGGCAATTTTCAAGAGGACCACCTATGATACCATAATCCTCACCCGATGCACCCAATGCGACATATGAGTAAGCACCTCTACTGTATTCATCACTTCCCCAACTTGTAACAACTAACGCTATGGACTAGGTAGCGAGCATGAGCAGGCCCGCCTAAATGGTATTTCCAAAACCATCAAACAAGCTTGTAATAGAATTTCAAAGGAAAACGTAAGCCCCAATAACCTACTAAAACTTTTCTAACTTTCTATTTATAAAAGCATTCCAAAAGCACACAAAAAGCATAGACAAAAGGAAAACTGATGAGAATTCTGTTAGTCTTTACCAACAAGCGTATTCATGAAGTAACAAAGAGTATGGTAACAAGGAAAGTCTGTACATGCATCAGCGTAGTTGCACACGGCAATCCAGAATGTGTTCCAAAAGGCATTTTGGATTGTGATCCGGGATTTTGTCTTGGAATGCAAAAAAAAAAACATTCAAGGGTGTCAAGTTGGGGCTTTGTTTATGAGGAATTTAACAGGTCATGTTTCAAATATTTCAATGCATTATAGGGTCTTATTGTTGACAGATACTATGCATTGTAGGGTCATGTTTTAGCCAGATATTGTCAGGTCATGCCTTGATTAATTTCTCACCCCACACTTGCTTGCCTCGCCTTCCACCGTGCCCACCGCATCGGTACTGTCATATAGATACTCGACGAAAATCATGCCTTGAAAGCCCTTCTCCAGCTCTCTCTCTCCCCCAAAACGAGCACATGAAAAAAAACCACCTGTGCGTAATAGGCTAAAAAACATTCCGCATTCCAGATGCATGGTTATGTCCAAAATAGACAAGAGGTTGAATAGCATCTGTATTAACATCAGCTGGGATTACTGATCTATCAGGAAAATTAACAAGTAACAATGGTGTCAAATGCCTCAATATCAACTTATACAAAAGAGCATAAATAAGTAACATCAATGATGATATCTATGACTAAAAGCCTTCAAGGAGAAGCTTCTATCAATGTAAGACATAATGAGTAAACACCATATTGTTTGCATCATACACGTGTGTCTGTGTGAGCACGCACATGTCAAAACTTCCTACCTTTCCATAATCAGAAGTATTGGCTTTATAAACGGTTCAGAATTGAGCCCTACTAAAAAGAACTAGAGAATAAAATTTAGACCTTCGTAAGAATCTGATTTTTATTAGCTGAAGAAAAATGACTATAGAAATATTAGAGACTCTCTAGTTTGAAGTCCCGTTCTTACAACCAATTTCAGACATTTAGAATGAGATTGAATGAGGTTCAGGATGATCTAAGTATTGATGTTTTACGAATTGGCCTAAACCCTGACTCCAATTTAAATTGAATGAACCAGTTCCAATCAGAATCGCAGTTCGAATCAATGAATCGGAGGACCCTATGTGTCCTCCGATTCATTGATTCGAACTGCGATTCTGATTGGAAATGGTCTATGGGTTCCAAAGTATCTTAACTGCAATACTAGATCAACCAAGAAAGCTTGAGACACTGCTATGGAAAACATGAAATACAAAGAGAATAGCATGAACACCTCACAACACCAAATTTTAGAAGAAATGTATTGCTAGAAAGAAAGAAAGAAAGCTTTATTAACATCTTTTGGGCACCCGTGGGTGCATAAGATCTAAAAACAATTATGTATAGGAGGACGTGGCCGTAAAATGCTATAAACTAGCTACAAATGAAAGTAGAACAAAGCAGAAGTGAAATAAACCCACAACTCAGGCCACGTATAACAGAAGGACTACAGAAAAAGTACCAATGCCCACAACCCGGGCCGGGCGGAGAATAAGTACATATCAACGAAAGTAAGTGTGAAGTGTTTCGTTGTGAGTGGAGCATACAGTGGGCCCCGATGGAGGCGAGTGCCGACTACATCTAGGCTTTTTCCGCGGTGGCACAACGATAGGTATCTCATCATCGGAGTCATCAGCATGTGCTCGAGTCCGAAAGAAGCCAGTGAGAAGCAACTGTTGGGAGTCTAACCCTAGGTGATCTGGTATAGGCAGATGAGATTGACGGAGAGAGTAAGGATCTCACGAACAAGAAGTCCCAAGCAACAAGCATCAGGATAGGAGACCAAACTGTGAAGTGTATGAGGGCCATCGCGAAAGGGACAATAATACCTCCCCCATTTCTCACAATACAACGGACATCTGAGGAGGAAATGGGCTTCATCTTCCACCTCCTGCAACGAGCACAAGTGACATAGACGATGCTCCCAAGGGATATCCCATGCACGACCGGCCTCAATAGCAAGCTGATGAGAGGAAATGCGCAATTGCCCAAGACGATATCGCAGGCCGTGAATGCGGGAAGGTGGGAGGGAGCTCCAAGTCGACGGAATAAATAAGCTCGGATATATTTGGGCCATCCGGACTCCTAGCCCAGAACGGACGTCGTAGACAGACTCAACGGACATGACGAGTCATGCTGACATCCCACACATCCCATCCCATTTGTTATCAGTAGGACGGGCCAGGAAACCCTTTTTGTGGGCCTTGTCAAGCCCTGAAATTTCGCAAGAGAAACACACATCCCATAATAAGTTTCCGACCTCTGACTTGTAGTAGCGCATGCGTCGTTGCCACACCAGCAACAAGGTCACTGAGTGGATTATGTCAAAGTTAGGCAAAAAATTAAGTGCGGTTTAAGGCTAGAAGAACCCCTGTTTAGACCGACCGGACTCCTGGCCCAGAACACATGTCATAGACAGAGTTAACGGGCATCCACGGTCATTCTGACATCCCAAACGTCCCATGCCATCCGTTATCAGGAGGACGGACCCGAAAACCCTATTTGTGGGCCTTGTAAAGCCCTGAATTTTCACAAGAGAAACTGATGGGCCGTCTATCGATGCTCAAAGATCTATGTGTGGGCTTGCAGCAGGGCATGCGTCATTGCCACACCGGCATCAGGGTCATCGAATGGAATGTGTCAAAATAGGGCAAAACATCAAGTGCGATTTTAGGCTAGAAGAGCCCCTATTTGGGCCGACCAGACTCCTGGCCCAGAACGTACGTCGTAGATAGACTCAACGGACATCCACGAGTCATGCCGATGTCCCACACGTCCCATCCCATCCGTTATCAGAAGGACAGGCCCAGAAACCGTATTTATGGATCTTGTCAAGCCCAGAATTTTAGCAAGAGAAATAGATTTTTGACCTCCGATTGACGGGCATGTCGCTGCTCAGAGATCTATGTGTGTTCTTAGTGAGGCATGCGTCGTTTCCACCGCGGGATCACGGTCACCAAATGGAATGTGTCAAAGCAAGGCAAAAATCAAGTGCCTCTTTAGGCTGGAAGAGCCCCTGTTTGGGTCGACTAGACTCCTGGCCCAGAACAAACGTCGTAGACAAACTCGACGGACATCCACGAGTCATGCCGACGTCCTACATGTCTCATCCGATCCATTTTCAGAAGGACGGGCCAATAAGCCCTATTTGTGGGCCTTGTCAAGCCCTGAATTTTCGCAAGAGAAACACCTCGGCCATACTAAGTTTACGACCTCCAATTGACGGGACGCGTGTCACTACCCAAAGATCTATGTGTGGCCTTGCAGTAGGGCATTGTCGTTGCCACACCATCATCAGGGTCACCGAATGGAATGTGTCAAAGTAGGGCAAAAAATCACATGCGGTTTTAAGTTGGAAGAGCCCATGTTTGGGTCGACAAGACTCCTGGCCCAGAATGGACGTCGTTGACAGACTCAACGGATATCCTCGAGTCATGCCGACAGCCCATACGTCCCATGCCATATGTTATCAAAAGGACGGGCTCGAAAACCATATTTGTGGACCTTGTCAAGCCCTAAATTTTCGCAAGGGAAGTGCCCTGGCCAAAAAAGGTTTCCGATCTCCGATTGACTAACCGTCTATCACTGCCGGAAGATCTATGTGTGGGCTTTGCATCATTGCCACACCAGCATCAAGGTCACCGAATGGAATGTGTCAAAGTAGTGTAAAAAATCAAGTCCGGTTTTACGTTGGAAGAGTCCCTGCTTGGGACGACAGGACTCTTGGCCCAAAACGGACGTCGTAGACAGACTCAACGGACATCCACGAGTCATGCCAACTTACCACACGTCCCATCCCATCCGTCATTAGCAGGACTAGCCTAGAAACCCTATTTGTGGGCCTTGTCAACCCTTGAATTTTCGCAAGAGAAACGCCCTGGCCAAAATAGATTTTCGACCTCCGATTGACGGGTTGTCTGTCGTGGCCCCACGATCTATGTGTGGACTTGTAGCAAGGCATGCGACGTTGCCACACCGGCATCAGGGTCACCAAATGGAATGTGTCAAAGTAGGGCAAAAAATCAAGTGCATCTTTAGGCTGGAAGAGCCCCTGTTTGGGCTGACCGGACTCTTGGCCCAAAACGGACGTCGTAGACAAACTCAGTAGACGTTCAAGAGTCATGTTGACGTCCTACACGTCCCATCCTATCTGTTTTAAGAAGGACTAGCTCGCAAACCGTATTTGTGGGCCTTGTCAAGCCCTGAATTTTCGTAAGAGAAACACCCCAGCCATAATAAGTCTACGACCTCCGATTGACGGGACACGTGTCACTACCCAAAGATCTATGTGTGGCCTTGCAGTAGGGCATACGCCGTTGCCACACCATCATCAAGGTCACCGAATGGAACGTGTCAAAGTAGGGCAAAAAATCAAGTGCGGCTTTACGTTGGAAGAGCCCCTGTATGGACCGACAGGACTCGTGGCCCAGAACGGACGTCGTAGACAGACTCAACAGACATCCTCGAGTCATGTCGTCATCCCACACGTCCCACACGTCCCATCCCATCTGTTATCAAAAGGACGGGCCCGCAAACCCTATTTGTGGACCTTGTCAAGCCCTGAATTTTTGCAAGAGAAGCGCCCTAGAACCATAAAAGGTTTTTGATCTCCTGTCACTGCCTGAAGATCTATGTGTGGGCTTGCAGCAGTGGATGCGTCATTGCCACACCGGCATCACGGTCACTAAATGTAATGTGTCAAAGTAGTGCAAAATATCAAGTGTCCTTTTACGCCTGAAGAACCTCTGTTTGGACCGACCGGACTCCTGATACAGAACAGAAGTCGTAGACAGACTCAACGGACATCCACGAGTCATGCCAACGTCCCACACGTCCTTTGGAAACCCTATTTGTGGGCCCTATCAAGACCTGAATTTTTGCAAGAGAAACGCCCTGGCGATAATAGGTTACTGACCTCCGATTGATGTGTTGTCTGTCACTGCCCACAGATCTATGTGTGGGCTTGAGGCAACATTTCCACACCGGCATCAGGGTCACCGAATGGAATTTTTCAAAGTAGTGTAAGAAATCAAGTGCCGTTTTTGGCTGGAAGAACCGCTGTTTGGGCTGACCGGACTCCTGGCCTAGAACGACCTCGTAAAAAGACTCAATGGACATCCACGGGTCATATCGACTTCCCACACGTCCCATCCAATCTATTATCAGAAGGACGGGCCCGAAAACCCTATTTGTGGACCTTGTCAACACTTGAATTTTCGCAAAAGAAACACCTTGGCCATAATAAGTTTCCGACTTCCGATTGACGGGCCGACTTTTGCTGCTTAAAGATCTATGTGTGCCCTTGCAGCAAGGAATGCTTCGTTGCCACACCGGCATCAGGGTCACCGAATGGGATGTGTCAAAGTAGTGCAAAAAATCAAGTGCGGTTTTAGGCTGGAAGAGCCCCTGTTTGAGCTGACTGGACTCTTGGCCCAGAACGGATGTCGTAGACAAACTCACTGGACATCCACGAGTCATGCCGACGTCCCACACATCCCATCCCTTGCGTTACCCTATTTGTGGGGAGCCCTTTGTTGTGCCGACTGGACTGCTGGCCCAGAACGGATGTCGTAGACAGACTCAACAGACATCCACAAGTCATTGCGACATCCCAAACATCCCATCCCATCCATTATCAGAAGGACAGACCTGAAAACCACATTTGTGGGCTTTTTAAAGATCGAAATTTTTGCAAGAGAAATGCCCTGGCCATAATAGGTTTCTGAACTCTCATTGATGGGCCGTCTGTTTCTACCCAAAGATCTACGCGTGGGCTTGTAGGAGGGCATGCGTCATTGCCACACCGGCATCAGGGTCACTGAATGGAATGTGTCAAAGTAGGGCAAAAAATCAAGTGCGGTTTTAGGCAGGAAGAGCCCTTGTTTGGGCCGACCGGACATCGTAGATAAACTCAACGAACATCCACGAGTCATGCCGACGTCCCACATGTCCCATCCCAACCGTTATCAGAAGGACGGGTTTTACGAGCTCGTAACCAGTGCCAAACCCTAGAGAACGCAGATAGGTCAAATACCACAGTCAGGGTCGTGTCCAGCGTACATGACCAACAGGGCAAGACAGTGTGAGTAGTGTGCCCCAGCACGGTCCATAGCCATGGTGGGCCTAACACAGCCTAGGGACCCTGTCAGCAGGATAGGGCCCCCAGTTGGGTCCCGACGTGTAGTCGGCCACGTTAGTGCCACGTGGCCGACACTTGGCAGTAGCATGCTACCAGTCCTCACACTGGGCTAGGAGGGGCTTACTCTATATCAGGGAGTAGGCAAGGTTGGGTGGATCAGTTAGTGTTTGCCCTACTGTGGTGTTAGGATCTATTACACCGGTATCAGAGCCATCTCCATCTTTGGGACCTAAGTAGCAGCAATAGAAAAAGTCAGAAAGGTGTACAGATACTTGGAGATTTTCAAAAATCAGAAGAGCAGGGCCAGCGCTGTAGGGACAGCTTCCTACTGACCAAAAGTCTGCAGGAAAGTTTGTTTTTTAGATAGAAATTAGTCCAAATTTCTAGAGCAGGTCCAACGCTGCAAATTCAGCCTTCATCTTTGATTTTTGCCATCAGATTCAGGGAATCATTTTGAGGAGAAAGGGTGGTGCTGATCCATCGTTGAGGGATCAAAAATCTACCTTTGAAATTTCAGAGAAATCCAAGGAAATTTGAAGGGTTTTCAAACAAATTTTCTTAGCAGAGCCAGCGTTGGACAAGGAGGTGAAAAATTGGTTTTTCATCACTGATTTTGAGGATTTTTCAGTAGTTTGATCATCAAACTAGATTGCCACAGACCAGCGACCTATTGCCTGAGTTCAAATAAGAGATCCAAGCAAAGATTGGGCCTTAAATTTCAGAAAATTGGGCTAGACAGAGGGCTGTCCAGCTAGCGAGGGCAGAGATACAAAAAATTCCGGATTTTTTTGTTGAAAAATTCCGGTTTTTACTCAGTTTGTTGGAGCCCCACACCTGAAATCAGATCAGTCAGCTACTTAACTCAAGAACCAGAAAATTTGGCACCGTTTTGAAGCTTCAAACTGGCGTTTTCCTGGACAACGGGTCTGAAATCTTGGGGAAAAGAGCTGAAAGGGTTCCTCTTCGTAGTTTCCTTGGAAGTACAGTCCTCATAAACAGCTAAGTCATCTTTCCTTTCCCTTGTACAGTGTTAAATTAGTCTTTTAGACTTTTTTCCTTCAAAAGTTAAGGTAGCTCTCTTTCAATTCCGAAGATGACCACTCCTCAGGGACCTGATCAACCCCAGGAGAAAGGCTTCGACGAACTTGAAACAAAAGCCTTGGCTTACAGAGAAGGGAAGGAACCCATGGAAGTGGAAGAACAGGAACAGTTCGCCGAAGAACTCGACGAGTGTCTGGTGCCAAATACGGAGACGGAAATGGCACACCCATGTATGAAGCTGCAAGACATGCGCTCATATATGAGATGATTCTTGTAGAAACTGATTCTTATATAAGCTCATCCACTAGATCATCAACATAGCTAATCGCAATATGAGATAGTGTTGTCTGATCTTCTTTTATTTCACAATCAAAGAAAAGCCAAGAAGAAAATGACACGTACCCAAGAAATCGGGGACAAGACGACCGTTGGAGAATCTTCCGGTAGGCTTGTGAGTGTCGAAGTCTTTGCCATAGGGAAGATAATTTGATTTGGCAATTGTGAATAAGTAGTTGTTATTTCCGGAATCCACAATAGAATCGCCAAAAATATATAAGACTGGCATAAATGTACTTGTGGCCTTAGCATCTTCTAATGCAGCAAAAACATGGCTTGCTAATGGATTATGCAAAGTGAAGATGCAAATTGTGATAAACAGGCCATTATTTATAAAGTTGGATTCCATAATTATCTCTCTCTCTCTCTCTCTCTCTCTCTCTCTCTCTCTCTCTCTCTCTCTCTCTATAACACCTGACTTTATTGGCTGTTTTTTTTTTCACTAAACCCTTAAAAAGTCCTTACCCTAAAAAACCAACTATCACACGCGCTCTCACCTCACCTCTCACCTCACCTCTCTCTCTCTCTCTCTCTCTCTCTCTCTCTCTCTCTCTCTCGCTCAATCACACACCTCACCTCTCTGTCTCTCTCTCTCTCGCTCTCTCTCTATCTGAATCACACAACTCTAGCAGAGGAGATTGATCGTGCAGCACAGCAGCAAGGGCAGTTCTCGAGCAGCAAATCCAGATCCAGATCCAAATCGTGTGTCTCTCGCGCTCTCTCAGCAGTACATTCTCTCTTTCTCTTCCCAAACTTCTGCTGATGCGTATCGTGTTTGATGCGAAATGGCCGTTTGTGCCTATTTATCACACGCCATCAGTTGTCAGCAGCACATTCATCACCTGAAAAACGCCAGTTTTATGTCATTCAGCTGATCTCTACACAAGTGCCTAGCGAGGTACACAAGGATGTAGTGAGGGCGTATTGGCTGCTTGGGCGGTGGCTTGAAGGCATGCAAGAATGCTCTCAAGGATATTCAGCAACACCTATATTACGGGAAATGACATGAGGAGCACCGCAATGCATCTATTCATGCAACATGTATGCATGCTCAATTAACAAGTGCATGCACCAAAAAATGGAATATGTAGCTGCTGCCCAACAACTCATTGCGTGCATCAAAAGGAAGGGCTGCCCAACAACTCACTTCATGCATCAAAGGGACTTGATTGTCATTGTACAGCAAAAACTGTTCACATGTGTTTCAATTTCCTCAATTAAATTACTAATGATGTACTCTTTCGAAGCCTTACATGCGACCATATATTTTGCTTCGGTGGAAGATAGGGGAAGCAAATTCTGTTTGCAGCTTGCCGATGCAGTGGGACCTCCTGCTGCCAAAAAAATGTGTCCAACGTGGAATTTCTGTCGTCATTATCCTTGTCCTAGTTAGGATAGCCCATCAAATTCAAGTCCTTGTTGGAATACATTATTCTCAAACTGATCGTTTTAGGTAGCGCAGTACTCTCTTTGCAACGTTCAAGAGGTCAATCCATGGATTTAATAAAAGCTTGTTCAATTTCTCGACTGCTATCACTGTATCTAGTCGTGTGCAGGCCATAGCGTATATTAGCGAACCGAGGAGCCTTCCATGGCTAATGTGTCCTGCCCTTCCTTTGCACTCATTTCTTTGCTCAACTGCATCATCCAACGAGGTACGCTAACCAGAATACAGTCTGTCATCCCAAATCGGTCTAGTAATATGCTTTCAATACATTTTTGCTGTGACAAGATCATGATTCCCTTTTGCCTGTCCCCAAAGATCTGAATTGTGAGAACGAAATAAAGTTCTCCTGGCAAGTCCTTCATAATTCTGAATTCACCCATTTTGTATCTGTCAAGTTGTATATATTCATCATCTCCAGTCATAACGATGCTGCTCCACAACAATTAAGGTGAATCCAAGCTTCCTCCTTATGTACAGGCTGCTACATCTCGCAAAACCAATTTCCATCAAGTATTCATTTATCCTATCATTCTAGGTCTTAGATGCTTGTTTTCATCAATATATATTTCCATTTGCATGACAATTTTAATTTTTCAATCTGTTCTAGATCCATTTGTGTGAGGTATTCATTTCTTTATGTTTTCATTTGCTTTGCAGTGGTTTTCTGTTTACTGCATTTCTCAATTTGTTGTATCTGTTTACTTCACAGATACAAACTAATCTCTTTACTTCTCTTATTTTTGGAGCTATTATATGAGGCGTGCTTTTAATCTGTGTGAAGAAAAAAAAGCGGAAAAGTAGCACAGAAGTAGGTCACACGACAAGGATAAATCCAAAAGAGTTGAAAGACATGAGAAGCAATCTAAAAGGCACAAGGATAAACAAGTTTTCATTGGGTTTTGGCGGAAATCCATGGCTGCATGACCCTTCTTATAGCAATGGATACACTCAATCTTGGGATTGCGCCAGCAGATATCTACTGTATGCCCGTCTCGTCTGCATCTCACGCAGGTCTTCTTGTCTGTATCTTGTTGTTTCGACCTCCCTTTGGTCTTCCAGTTGCTCTTGCTGGTCCCCTCTGCTTGCTGGTCACGATCCTGCCTCTGATTCGACTCCCTCTTAGGCTTGAATTGTTTTTTGGATTTTTCTCTATTGTCGTAGAGAGCTTGGTCAAAACCATCATTGTGATCAAGGTGTTCTCTGGCCTCGACTTTCTCTCAAATCTCGACAATCGCCTTTTTGAGGTTCATGGTAGGATCTTTCGCGAGCAGGGTTCGTGTCATCTGAAAAGATCTGGGTAAGGCTCTCAACAGGTACGTGAGCTGCTTCTCAGCTGATACTGCATTCTTTGCTCCAGAGTTGTGTAGAGATAGAAACATATCCTTCATCATTCTCACGAAGGAGGTGAGGTCTTTTCCATTTCATTGTAGATTAGTCAGCTGATCTTCTAGCATCATGATCTGATCTCTTGATTTCGTCTGAAATCTTGTGAGCAATGCATCCCAGATCTCTTTAGCTTTGGAGAGTGTAGTCAGGTCAAGTGTAAGGCTATCTTCGATGGAAGATGATAGCAAGACTACTGCCTTGTCGTTTTTCTCCCTCCATTCACGTAGCTCCCTGTCTGTTGTCGTAGGCATTTCTTCTGTGCCATCCACTCAAGGGAAGAGTCCTTCGCCCTTGAGTATTAAAGATGTCTTAACTTTCCAAGCTAGAAAGTTAGATCCTGAAGAACCAAGTATAGTGCAGATCTTGCTCTGCATTCTGCTGATCGAAGTCATTGCTTCTTGAAGTATGTTTCTTTGTTGATGGTTGTCTGTCTGAATGCTTGGCCTCTTGGATCTGCTAGCTTCTTGGCTATGTCAAAATATGACAGGATAACCTGCTCTGATACCACTGATGAGAAGAGGATCGTGATATGCTCTGCATGCCACTGATGAGAAGAAAAGGTGATTGACTGATGAGAAATTTATTGGATTCGCGAAACTTTCGCGAAGGCGAATCAATCATGACTTCGGATGGAGTTCAGATGCGATCGCTGGACACTGCTAGCTGAATCACTCCTACAATCCTCCAGAGTGTAGTCAGTCACTGCTGATCTACGTTCATAAAATTAATACAACATTCGACTTAGTTTCAACCAAATTGCGGAACTCGAATGAACAAGAAAACTCAGACATATGAAATATCAGCATAAGCATTCAACATTCAAGATCAAACACAACAAGAAAATAATCTATATTAATTTTCTCTGAATTTCTTCAAGCACTGCATGCGAATCCACGCAGTGCGTTGGTGTGAAAGAAACACGGTTCTCTCACGAATAGTAGTCTCGTTTCACTAGCAGACAGTTGGATCTTCTGATCCTAGACATAATTGTCTTCGCGCACAGGCGAACATGTATTCTGTATATCGTCTTGATTGCTTACTAGCATCAGACTTCTTCACTCTATTTTTTTTTAATCTATATGTCAAGTATAATCCAGTAAGTAAGGTCTCTCTGTGTAAATCTAAAATTAGAGTGATTAAGCATCTACAACTAACTAGAGAATTACAAGAGTGGTAGATTAGCCATGACCTGGGGAGTATCTGCTAATGTCATGCCATTAGATCAGATTATTGTACTTCTGGATACTTGCGTGATCTTTGGTGGTACTCCTTGGGGCGTGAGCGCTGAATAGGTTTCGTTTACCTTGTCTGCCTTCTTCCGTATTGGACCGTGAAGGAATCTCGTTTGTGGATCTTTTGTGTTCGCGAATTGTTCGTCTTCGTCTCCATTGACTTTCGTGTTCGCGAAATTCTTCGTGTTTTGTGTCTTCAAATGTTTGAGTTCGCGAACATCTTCGTCAAGCGAAGGGCTGAAAGCTAGCAAGCCTTTATAATCAAAAACATTTTGTTTCTTCAATCCCCTCACCAAAACCTGGATACTAGCTCGCCCTTCCAATACTAGCTTTTTGCACCAAAACCTGCTAAAGCTGGATTAGTTTCTAACACTGATCAATAACCTTGTACTTGGCTCTGATACCATGTTAAAAGTACAGTACTAAGAACCATAAATGGATCTTTGAATGATCCACAAGGTTGATTGTGTGCTTGTCAAACAATCTATCAGATACTAGTCATCATAAAACAAGATCTAGTTTTGCAGCTTGATAGAAAACAAGTAGAGACAATTAGAGCATTGATCAAAAACTATAATCCAACTCCACACATGTGGAAATGAGGCTGTAGTACGGCCTACAAACAATGTTTAGAATGTGCCAAAGTTGGGTTTGATTGGAATCAAAAGCAATCACCATACAATGAGAGAAAACTCAAGTTTCTCCTTGAGGCTCCAAAAAGTTTTTATCTCCTCACTATGGAGAATGAGAATACATAGTAAAAGACACTTCCTTTGCTAAATTAGGTGAAAATCCAACATGTAATAAAGGTCCTTACATCATTAAAAAAATCTTTGCCTCTGGATATGTACAACTCCAAACCCTTCAAGGCGATATCCTCGACATTGTGGTCAATGGGAGCAGACTAAGAAAGTACAATGAACCCTACTTTTATCTTGATATGTATTAGTTGTTTTCTTTTCTGCTGTTCTTCTTTACTTTTCTTTACTAGTAGCCTGCTTGCCATTTCGACAAATTTTTTGCTTTGCTTTCTTATTCAAACCATCATGATACTATCAGATCAGGTATACAAACAATCTTTCTCTGAGAAAACCACAAAAGCCATTAGTTTCAGAAGATTTGTCTCACACCATCTCAGATAGAATTCGCCTGACCCTTTTTTACAATGCACGATTTATTTTTAGCCTCCACGAATTTTGTTTCAGAAACAAACTATCTAGAAATAAAAAAAGTTAGTTTTTTTCATCAGATATCCACTATGAGAATTCACAAACAATTCTTTGAAACTTAAAATAATCCCCACGATTTTTCTGTGATCTCCGCAAATTCTGATCAAACAAATTTTTGCATTGTGAGACATTTTTCCTATTTTGGCTTAGAAAATCACTTACAAGAATTCACCGACCCTCAGAATGTTGCCTCAAAATTCACAACCATCATTACCAAATCATGGACACTGAGGACGATTTCTAAGTAGATTTGCGAATTTCAGACAAAAAAAAGTCAATATATAGACCTCCACCCTTCTCTCCACGAATTCATTTTAGATTCCTGCTCTCGAGTTCATGTCAAAATTTTCCAGAATTTTCAAACTTACCAAAGAAATCTAAAATCACTACTACTATGGCCTCCCGTAATTCCTCGCTCTCTTTGCATCGCCGAAAACCTCCTAGGCCTTATTCAGGGGACATTTTTATGATTTGTATTAAGAATTATGCTGAGCAGCTCATCCTGGCCAAAGATATCCTCACAAACCTTGGATTTGATTTGACTCACTTCTGTGACCAGCAAAGCGAGAGCCTGATCCGAGCGGCCTACTCAACCTATTCGGATGAATTCCAGACTTTTAAGCTTACATCTAAGAGTGACAGTTATACAATCATCAACGTCTCCTGAGCATCTATAGAGCATTGTCTTTCTTAATCTCGGAGAGACGATCCACGACAAGGGCACTAGCTATGATGCCAAGTATTTTACAAAGTTTCTGATAGAGGACGACAAAACTATTGCCCAAACCAACGATGGGATCGCCATACACCTCATCACAAATCCCCATCTCCGGGTTGTCTCAGAACTCCTCGTCACCATGGTCGAGGTGCATACTGCCAAGATGGATCGCATACCACCGAGCGGCCTCTTCTCTTTGACCCTCACCGTGGACAATCCCACTCAAAACTACAAATGGGCTGATAAGGTAGCAGAAAAGCTGTGCGGGGCCTTGAAAGCCAGAAAACCAACTACCAAGTGTGAATATCTCCTCCACATGTTGGTCACCAAGGATATCGGACGGCTGCTGCCATCAAAGAGCTTGATGATCTCTATTTGAGCACTAAGAAGCGAGCCACCCCCCGCCAACTGCAGAACCAGTTTCACCAGCACCACCAACTAAGAAGCAGAAAGGGAAGGCGATTAGCACAGAAGCCGATGTCTCTCATGACATTTTATCCAGCGACATCGGGGCTAAGTATGTTGAATCCGGAGGGAGTCTTAAACCCTCTCAGGTCCCAAAGGAGGTCTTAGCGCAGCAGGAGGCCTTACTCCACCAGGCCCAACAATGCAGACAAGCAGTAGCGGCAACAACAAACAGCTCAGTTGCAACAGACACTTCTGGTTCTGATCCTATGGGCGTGGTTCCGTCCACGTAGGCACTCTCCACAACTCCAACTCTCTCACTTGCTCTCACACTTCCACCACCACCTCCACACCGTCACTTATTCTCAACATGGGCTTCGATTCCGCACTTTCACAAAAGCCCTCACCTGTACAAATATCCACCCTACTTGACTCTACAATCAACGTAGATGATTTTGCATTACAATTACTAACCAGAATTCCACACATCTCCGCCAGGCAGTATCTCCTCACCTCTTTCACCCATCATCCCTCAATTACCTCCGCCTGTCTTTCATTCATCTCCATCTAACCCTGTTCATAATTTTCTGGCCTTTAATCCAATGTCATATCCTAACTATACACGCACCCTCCTTGACAATGCCCTTGGGAGCAGTTACCCCTTGCAGTCCAAAAAGCGGTATGGTTGGTAAATGAGCTCCAATACAATCTATTCGGCACCCTAGGGGAACAATATACCATGCGACAATTTGACGATGGCGCTATGGCGGACCTTCAGAAAGAAAAAGCAAGGCTGGAAGTGAAAAACAAGCAATAGCAGCTGCAGATCCAAAATCTCACCACTTATAATCAACAGCAACAGTAGATGCTCCTCCACCTCCAGAACCAGTTCCAACTGAAGGTGTCCAACATGTAGAATACCATCGATAACATCAAAATAGAAAGGGATGAGGCCGTAGCAGATGCACAAGCCGCACGTTCCGCTATGAAGGAACAATTGGAATTGGTGGACTTCAACGACTTTGCACCACCAGCTATTCCTAAGGGAACTCCCATTCCAATGGTGGCTTATCAAATGTTGGCCCAAAAGTTGAAAGCCACAATGGAGCAGCACACAAAATCACAACAATCATATCTTGCTTTCATCGAGGCCCTGAACCAACACATTGCCACCCTGGGAGAATAGTTAAAGACAACTGTCCAGTCGACGCCGTCCGTTCATGCAGAGCATGCCCAGTTCCATGATTCTGGGCACTACTTTGATGGACCAGATGGTGGAGATGGAGCAGGATTCCAACAGCCTCCTTTTGCTACTCAAAGCTCTTCCTTTCAAGGCTAGCCCCTGGGGCAAGGAGCTCAAGCACCAACCAATCCATCAGGCTCTGGTGGTACCAGCTCCCAACATTATCTTTTTCCTTCCATCGCTTCTAACCCTCTCGACACCACTAACCTCCCATTTATTCAACGTCAATTTTCTCCTGAGTCACAAAGAATTGTTGAAGCTAAACCTTCTCCTCCTCTCTCTCCTGATCTTGATCCCCAAATTCAATATGAGATTGCCTCTGAAGCACCAACCATCCGGCACAGAATCATGCCCATAGAAGCAAACAAGGAGTTGCGCGCCTCTCAAGAGTTTGCCAAGAAATATCCAACGACAAAGAGCGAGGTGACTACATATTGCCAGATTTGGACCAATGTCAAACACATAAAGAAGTAGTCAAACTCCTGGATCCACAACTTCTCTGACGCCATCAGCTCTTCCTACAAAGTAAAACGTCGATGGCACGGTATATCGAAGCTCCCTCCTATATGCACACAAATCCTTATTACTATCCAGTAGCGAGACGAGAATTGTTTCTTGCCACCAAGGTCAAGAATAGGATATTTTGGCCCAAGCTCACAGGCGTTGATACCGGCAACTTAGCCGAAGACATGGTCACCAACTGCCGTGTATTCTACCAGAAGCACCATGGCAACCTTGATCGCGACGTCAAATATTTTGAGGACAATTGCGGCATGGTAGCATTTCTGGCAGAACTCAAGAGTTTTTGGGATCGAGGGCTACCCCAATCGCCCTTGATATCAATAAACCACTACAAACACAAGAAGACCACATCAGCGTAACAAGGCTCTATTATCGCGCTGCACTAACTTCAGCCCTGCACGTTGATATGGTGGAGCTATGGAAAACCCACAACTTTTTACAGGGTATGCTCCATTATTACAAACCCATGTCCTTCCTGAACAAACTACGGTGGCAAATGATGGAGGACATCGACACTACAATCTACCACTCCCGACAGTAACAGTCTCGCCTCCAAGAAGTACAGAAGATCCAAGAAGAAAATGCTTCGATTGGTGTGGGACCACCAATCCAATAAGGAGGGGGATAATGTTAGCATCTATGCTAACACAAAAAAATAAAAATAAAAAGAGAAAAAAACTCCATGGCATGTGTTTTATAAGTCCACGTACGAGTGTTTGTTAATAAATTTTCGCCATGGCATGTGTTTGTAAGCCCATGAATAGAAGCTTAAAAAATAATAAAATAGCTTAAACTTAGATTTAGAACGTAGACTTAGGAAATTTAAGATTAGAAATTTTTTATCTCAAGTTTTTCTAAGTTAATAAACTTTGAAGTTCTAAATCTTAAGTTAGAAGTCCTAGAACGACTAGAAATAGATTAGTCCCATAAGTTAGTGGATACTTATGGAAGACCCTCCTTGCCATAAAAGGAGAGGTATTTGCCTTGTAAACAACACTTTTGAGATTAAGCTATCAAGTTCTCTATTTTTGAGATTATCTCTCTATTTCATTTGTGTTTCCTTTGGGAAGGTGCATAGCTTGAGGGAAGGTGCTCGGGCCTCCTCTTGCCTCCTTCTCATTGGTTTGTATTGTGGCATGTAATTTGTTGATTGATTATTAATTAGCCGCAATCTTCCATTCTAATTCCCCTTGGATGTTAATCTAGGATTTAGTTTAATCACCTTGCTAATTGGGTAAGCCTTAGTAAGGTTTTGTATTTTGTCATCTTAGTTAGTTTCATTTCTATTTCGAGCACTAGTTGGGTAAGCCTTAGTGCTTCATCATTGTTTTCTATTTTCGCACTCCGTCTGAAGCTTGGTAGAAACTTAGAAAGCAGACGATCCTCTCTATACTACTCCACATCATGAGTAGATCTAGCCAAACATTGACAAACAAGATTTACTTCCAACATTTTCAAACGTTTTTTAGCTTTTGCAGCTGCAAAAGCGAAACATGTTTTGCGGGTAGAATTTGACATTTTCGGCGACAGAGCGTGACATTTGCATCAGCAAAAACACACACACTCTCTCTTTAAAATCATTTTATACTATATATGTGTGTGTGTGTGTGTACACACACACACACATATATACACACACACACACATTTGTGTGTGTATGTACTTATATATACACATATATATACATACATACATACATATATATATATATATGTGTGTGTGTGTGTATAAATATATTCTAGAGAGAAAGAGTTGTCGTAAAAAAATTAACCGTGTCACCAAAAATGTCACACTCTGCCTGCAAAAAGTGTCGCCAAAAATGTCACACTCTGCTTGCAAAAAATGTCACGCATTATTAAAAAAAAAAGCTAAAAAAATGTTTGAAAAATAATGCGTGTAAAAAATCACACATACAAGTCTTTTTTTTTTTTTTTTTGCGCGCGCACTCACACACACACACACACACACACACACACACACATATTTCAAAATTTTTTCCCCCTCGCGCGCGCGCTCTATCTCTCTCACTCTCGACGTGCTCTCTCTGTCTCTCGACAAGTCTCTCTCCGTGCTCTCCAGACAGCGCTAATCCAGGAGGGCGCGCTTCAGGGCATTTGATCTAGGAGCATTTGATCCAGGCAGTGTTGATCCAAGAGCCAAGAGGGTGTCTTTTCTAGTACCTACGCTCTACTCTCTTGCCATTGTTGATCTTCTTGCAGCTTGCTAGCTCCTCTCTATCGCTGGTCATCAACCTAGATCATTCATTGCCTGCTGCCCCAATAGAAGTGCTCCTTGCTTTGCCATTGCCCATTCTTTTTTGTTTTGATTTATTACAGGAAGGTGGTTGATGAAGGTAATGGAAACCCATTAAACCTTCCTTAAGCAGCAGCAACAGCAGACACGGGGCAACCATGAGCATGGAAAGGTCCTGCACTCATACTCTTTCTTCCACTGCTGCTCTAATCAAAGGGAGGCTGCAATGTTCCAACTTTCCTTCTTCCAGATCATTACATCTCCCAATTTCTGCACAAATCTCTACAATTGTTCAAACAAAGCTCTGCACAGGAAAACCTTCTGATCGTGCATTGCTGCACTGTCCAATATGGTTTTCAAATTTGCTCTTGCAATGTGGAATGTCGTGGCTGCCTAACTCGCTTGGCCTCAGCTGCAGAGGTGTTTCTTCTGCCATAGGATGTTTGAATTCTGATGTGCCAGAATTGGGTTCAGAAGAAGGGCGATGGAATGCTGGCGTGCAGTCCCCAAGAGCTCCCAGAAGATCCTTTTTACAAGAAGAGCATGGATTGAGCTGGGATGACCCTTACCATTGGCTATCCAACTCCTCAGATTCTGTAGGACTTGAATATCTCACCAGAGAAAATAGGTATGCCGATGACGTGATGGCTCGCACCCTCAGGCTACAACAAGAGTTAGAGACAGAAATGGTGAATAGAATGTCGAAGGAGCTCTCAACTCCCGGAGAATGTTGGGGCCCTTGGTGAGTGATCAGAATACCTTCAATTAAGCAGAAATTGTTCTCGTCCCCTATTCTACTAAAATTCCTGGACATCTTTTAACAAAGTTTTTATTATCTTTTTTTGATATCCAAACGTGTAGGATTCTGCTCTTTAGGCTCAGTCTCAAAATTTTTTGTCAATTGTTTTTATGACTACCACAGATGCAGAACAAGAATTAGAACAGGCTAAGAACGTTTTTGAGGCCATGGATCGAGAAGGTGAGTCAGTTAATATACCGGAAGGATTGCTCATATATTCCGCTCCCTTTCCAGTTTTCGGATGAGGCAACGTTCTGGTTTCGTTTGACTTTTTTGTTTTCCTCGAAGATGCACATATCATACTTTTGAGTTATTCTGCTTGCATTCGGCTCAATAGGAGCAAGTTGCTACTTTTTCACGACACATTTTTTTTTTTGGACACATTATAAAACGCAGTTCAAATGAAATGCTTCATTCAATTTTACCAGTTGGAGATAGTTCATAGTGTATGATGTTAGATTAGAATAATCAAATATGATGTGTAGCTAAAACTTTTGCTATTTTGTTTGTTTCAGTGGAAGCAAGATCGGTGGCCATAAGAGCAATTTGTGAATCTCAGATTTCAACCGTGGTTCTGCAGCTAGAAATGCAACAGTCCAAATTTTAGACGAAATGCTCGATATGCCTTTAAGCGGATTTTTGAGTATGTATAGCCCTTATACAGAGGCCCTGAAAAGAGAAAATGGAGTTAAAGAGTTAAGAAAGACAGCCAGAGTTGCGAGCAAGGCGCACAAGGAGGGGGTGAGGCTGGGCAATCTCTTACCTACTCCAGGAAACAACTTATCATCCACATCAGGTTGGCAGAGAAGAGGAGAGAGAGGGAGAGGGAGAGAGAGTTCTTTACATTCTATTCTATTAATGCCTTAGTATTCTCTAGAGACAGAAAAGTACAGAAATGGGAGCTTCTAATTTATATGCTTTGTTAGAATGTCAATCTATGTTCAAGCATTGCCAGACAATCTATGTTCAAGAAAATTATGTTCAGAATACTATGTTCAAGCAGATGCCTGTCAATCTATGTTCAAGAAAATTATGTGTCAATCTATGTTCAGAATACTATGTTCAAGCACTGCCAGGCAGTGCTATAGCCGGTCAGTGGTGCTTGAGTCATGGCAGTGCTGATACTGCCAATGTTGAGATGTATGAGGGAACCGCATATGTCAATAAGCAATACTGAGAAAGAAGCTTAAACATTTCCAACAAAAAGCCCTTCCCCCCTTAATCAGATGATAATCTCTCTCTCTCTCTCTCTCTCTCTCTCTCTCAACCCTAACCCTAAAAATTTAACCCTAATTGTAACCAACACCACCCTATCCGTAACTGTAATCGTAACCAACACTACCTCATTTCATTACAAAATTCTACAAAATTCCATTCTCAAACCATGCAAAATTCTACAAAATTTCATTCTCAAAACATGCTATACAAGATCCCAAGAATTTGGATTACTACAACAAATTATTATAACATTTCATCAATTTCCATTACATGTGATTCCAAAACAAAAGTAACATGTGATTTCAAAACAACAGTACATATCATGCCAAAATTTAATCCGCACTACATATCATGCCAAAATTTAATCCGCACTACATAGCATTACATAGCAATCGCATAATATTCACATCAGGACCGCTTCAGCATTACATAGGATTTGCTCCAGATTCGCAGTCACAATAGTTAGAAAAACACATTGGGTTGGAAAAACACACTGGGTTGGAAAAATACATTGGGTCATGCGGGTCGAAAAATTTCAACCCGGTTCCACCCAACCCCACGTCGGGTTGAAAAATTTTGACCCAATCCGACCAAGGGTCAAAAAATTTCGACCCGACCCGACCCGACCAAGGTTCGGAAAATTTCGACCCGAGGACGTCGCTAAAGCAAAAATAAGCAGCACCATCCAAGCGTCTTTATATTCTGAATGACTCGAAATTTTAAATGACTCAAATTTTTCCAATGACTCGAATTCTTTGAACCACTCGAATTTTTTCAATGACTCGAATTTTTCGAACGATTCGAATAAAGTATCGAATTTTTTGAAAGACTCGAATTTTTTGAATGACTCGAATTTTTGGAAAGACTCAAATTTTTTCGAAGACTCCAATTGTTTCAATGACTCGATTTTTTTTTCCAAAGGATCGAATTTTTTCAAATACTCAAATTTACACACACACACATAGACACACACATATATATCTATATATGTAAAGATATTTGTGTGTCACATTTGTGCCTATGCATGGGGTAGGAGGATGCACCCATGGTAGCATGGGTGCATCCTCCTACCCATGTACTGTTTTAAAAAAATTAATTAAATTTTTTAAATGCATGCATGAGAGTAAGATGTATGCATCATGCCCCATGCATACACATTGCTCCCCCTCTCGCTCTCTCATGTTCTTCCTCCATCTCTCTCTCCAAGATCCACCTCATGCCATCGCTCCTTCTTGGCTTCAGTTCCCACCTGGATGAGCTCCATCGCTACCAACAACAACTCTTTCTTCTTTGTGCATAGGATTCATTGATCAATGTTACTGCCATCGCTGCCTAGCAGAAACAACAAGCCATTATTATTTTCCCATGAGATTCCAGCATGTTTTTCTACTAAATGCTAAGACCCATATTTCTTTTAATACTAGTACAGAAAGCTCTGATGAGCCGATTGAATAAGGCAAAGAAAATGTTGTCAAGTGTGCAGCTTCGTGGTTGCAGTATTTTAATAGCTCTGGCGGAGAGAAGGCTATGGAGGCACCAAAACACTGGATGGTTAACATGTCGCAGCTAGGAAATTTTTTTGCAATGAGGACATATAGTTGCTTATGTCATGGATTTTATAAGGAAAAGAAAGTGGCTACGAAGATGATGAGGCCGCCTAATGAGGATGAGGAGATTGTAGGGAGACTCGAGAGACTTATCCATCAGTATTTCTTGCAAGGGTATTTCTTGAAAGCTCTGACTTTTCAAAAAAAGATTGTACTATGGATTGCTGAGTTCAGAAGCATAACTCACTACAGTCAATGGCATTTATGAGGCACTATTGCCGCTTCTCCTGAGGACATACAACACCTCTGTCGCCAATCGCATTTATGAGACCAATTTACTCTATTGAGGATCGCACTTTAAAAAGCATAATGGCAGTTCATTGAGTCTGTCTCATCGGTACCCACAGTGCATTCTTTGAGTAGAATTTGATTACCAGCATCTCACATTGGGGGCCTTGTGCCATCGCTGACCCTTGAGACAAAATCAGAGCTATATATTGGTGCTCCTTTGATACCTTTCCATCGCATAAGAGATGCATGAGTTTGCTCCTGATGCAACGAGCCATCTGATCACTCTTAGTTGAATACCATTTGTGGAGTGAGTGCTATTGGCAGAATTAAGATTCATTATGGAAATAGCCATTTTATTTTTCAATCTTAAGAAGGAAGTCAAAAGCGCATCAATCTTGATCAGTTTAGGAGTCACACCATTTGAGTTCAAATTGAAAGTTGCTTTTGAATTCAACAAAGACATTATGGAGCCAAAAATTGCCAAAATCAAAATTTTCAAAATTATCCAAGTTGTAAAAGGAGCCTGAAGGTTTTTGGTCTCAGATTTCTTGGTGGGCTGAACGGATTTGGAACCGCCAAAAAATCTAGGTATTATTTTTCAAGCTATGATTTGATTCAAACAATCTTTTGAGAAAATTAGTGGGTTATGTTTTGTTGTTGTTGTGTGCCTTGGAATGATACTCAAAGTTGTGAGAAGAACTGTGAACTTTGATCTTTTGAAGTATTTTTTGGAGTTAAGTATAAGATGTTGTCTAATGGACAATGCAGACTAAGAGTGCATTTCAAGATGTTTGTTCCATGAGAAAAGGTTTTTATTTCTTCGAAATCGTATTAAAGACTTTGTCTGTACTTAAAAAATTGCCATATCAAAATCATTATTAGAGCATAGGACTCGAAAGGGTAGACGTGATGTATGCTTTCTTGTGCAAAATGTTGGTTTCGCCCTCTCTCCTTGAAATACATGAGAGACGTCTATACTATATGTGGTCAGAGCATGCGTGGCCGGGGATTATTTGCCACAAAAGATTTCCAAGTTGTAAAAGGAGCCTGAAGGTTTTTGGTCTCAGATTTCTTGGTGGGCTGAACGGATTTGGAACCGTCAAAAAATCTAGGTATTATTTTTCAAGCTATGATTTGATTCAAACAATCTTTTGAGGAAATTAGTGGGTTATGTTTTGTTGTTGTTGTGTGCCTTGGAATGATACTCAAAATTTTGAGAAGAATTGTGAACTTTGATCTTTTAAAATATCTTTTGGAGTTAAGTATAAGATGTTGTCTAATGGACAATGTAGACTAAGAGTGCATTTCAAGAGGTTTGTTCCACGAGAAAAGGTTTTTATTCTTCGAGTATTAAAGACTCTGCCTGTACTTAAAAAATCGTCATATCAAAATCATTATTAGAGCATAGAACTCGAAAGGGTAGACGTAATGTATGCTTTCTTGTGCAAAATATTGGTTTCACCCTCTGTCCTTGGAATACATGAGAGGCATCTATACTATACGTGGTCAGAGCATGCGTGGCCGGGGATTATTTGCCACAAAAGATGTCCAAATGGGTAGTTTGTTGCTTGTGAGAAATGCAATTGCAGAATCCCAAGTTGATCATTCAAGCTGATAAGAGCAGTGGTCATTCGGAAGGCATTTTGGGGGTTCTAGAAGAGATTGCTAAGAGGCTCGAAATCCAGCATTGTGCATAGCAGTTTATGTTGCTGGAGTGGATGATTGGCATCCCTTCACATTTGAAAAGAGATTGGTAAGCAGCTATCCATTGCACACTATTAATTTTCATTAAGCCATCAATTTTTGTACTGGGACATGAATTTTTTTTATTGATCTTTACATCAAGTAGTGTTTCATGATTGTTATTAGTGTTTCCATCATGTCAGATTATGAAATCCACTATATGTTCTCAATCGGATCAAAGAAAATCAGAGTATTAACTTTCTTGATTTCCAAATCAAGAAATAGTGCAGCAGTAAGATCTCAATAGAACTTCAACCGAATGTTTAGCAGGTAACAGAGGAGACCCAGATCTATCTCCCTATTATATTTTTGGTCAAACCATTTTAGCAAGAAAACTTTGACTTTCTTTATGTTTGGCCACAGAGAGTACCTTCAATTGAATCGTACTATTATGAAGGTGGGAGTGTCCTCTGTCAGACTGTACCAAGTTCGGTCGAAGTTGTCTTTCAATTCAACCGAAATTAAATTTTGTCAAGATCTTCTAAACTTGACCTTGAAAAAAGAAAAATGACCTGGATGATGTAGTTAGACTCATGTCTAATGCATACCACCAAATGTTCGATCGAAGTCAGCCACTAGAACCATCAAAACCAGAACTAGAACTGAACCAAAAAACACAAAATCCAAGATCCCAGATGATCTTTAAATCAACTTTAACTAAATCATTGAGGAGATTAAATAACTCGACTACACATTCAGTCGAAGTTATATACCTACTTGCATAGAATCCATCAAATCATAATGCTTATCATTAGTTGAATATATTTTGAAGCTAAGCTAAACTGACCATGAGCCACTCTAATGCCAAGAAGCCACTCTTAAACAATCTATAAAAAATGAGGCTCAGGAGACTATTTATTTTGTCTAAGGCCCTACAATCTAGTATAGTTGGAGGCCCAATGATGCATATAATATGAAAGCTGATATATCTTGGAACATAAGTAGTGGCTGCCAAAAATAAAAAATATGTTTGCTAACCATGGGTCACATAGAAATCCAAATGCTCCAAGAGAACGACCATACTCTCTCTCTCTCTCTCTCTCTCTCTCTCTCTCTCTCTCTCTCTCTCTCTCTCTCTCTCTCTCTCTCTCTCTCTCTCTCTCTCTCTCTCTCTCTTCTCAATTTAGCCGCATGAGAAAACAATCCACAATCAGCCTCTTGCCATCGTCAAAAACATCACCCGCCACCCAAAGTGCCCTCTTGTCCAAAACACAAACCATCTACAATCGGTGTCCAACCAAAGCACAAACCATTTGCAATGAACGTCCGGCCGCCCGTCATCGACGAGGTTACCTACTACATACTAAAAGTATGAATATAAATTTGCTGTTGCATTATGTTTTTCAGTTCAATTGGTATACATACAAGAGGTTGCTATAGCTGAATCTTTTAAATCTTAGTTTAAAAATGAAATCACTACCTTGAAATGGTGCAATCATGTGTATAGATATCAAACGTGCGATGCTATGTTATGGCGTATAGCTGCAGAAGAATCTTGAAAAGCTTTCTTGGTCAACGGTAAATATCGTATTGATCCAGAGGAATTGAAGTACTCCTACAAAAAGCAAATACAAGAATATGAACAGAAAGCCCTAAATCCAACTGAAGATTGAGCTGAGCAGTTGCAATTTGAGAACTTCCAACTCCATGATCAGATAGCTCAATTGTAGACCAGAGTTTTGCCTTCAAGCTAGACAACTAATTATACAATCCAGACAAATGAAGACCTCCTTGGTGTTGTGACGTTATTGAATGAAGCCGAAGGTATCAATCTTGCCAAGCCTAAAATAGAAAAAACACCAATTCGTGCCCTCTTCAGAATGAGTTCTATTATTTATTTGAGTAGTTTTAAAAAAAATTTACCTCCCTTACCTAGCCCTAAACTTTATTGGAAAATAGATTTTGTTTTTTTTTTGTTTGGGTTACTAGGTTATAGGTATTCAGAATGGAAGACTTGTTGGACTCGCCAACAGTTCTATTACTTGTGGCATACTCTCACTGCCTACCAGAAGGGCATCATAGTATTAGGTATTCCCCAAGGCCATTTTTCTGTCACTCTTGGGTGTGAGACCTATATCATTGGGGGATTGTCTTTGTTCGTCTTAATTTTTTTTAAAGAGATTGAACTCAACTCCTTCCCACGCGACCTAAGGGGCAAAATAGCCACGCCGCCACCAGCATTGTTAAATTTTTTTTTTTAGCATGTAAGGTTGAGAATTATGCCCTACCATAGGCGGATTTGCAGCTTACAGTCACAACAGATTTAAAGTTTGTCATCAGTATTTCTTGCAGGGTCTCTTACAATGACCCCAAATGATTGTTCGATGACCTTTTGGCCGCATTTCATTTTTGTTCCTAACCTAAACCCGCCCTCCCTTTTCCTAAACCCTAATCTCTCTCTACCCTAAACTCTAAACACATGCACTTCTTCAAACATAATTTTCCTACTTGCTTTTTTCTGAAGAATTTAATCTAACTTCCAATTGGTCCAATCACAGGCAACAGATCATACGCACACACACACACACACACACACACACACACACACACACACACACACACACACACACACACACACTCTATTGGAGGGTTTGCGGATCCCAAGGCAACTCTACCCTAGTTAATAAGTGACAAGGATTTGGCACCCTACATGTGTAAGTCCAACCCGATGATCACATAGTTATTTGATTAGTTAAAAGTCAATAAAAGGACTTTAGGCCTTTTTGCGGGACTTTTAATGTCGCAAGGCCTAAATGTCAAGTTAGTGAATAAAGTTGGATTTCCCTCCAATTTGGATGGTTCCTGCTCTTTTTTAAATTTGAATAATTAGGGAGGCAGAAATGGACCAATAGGATTCAGAGGCTATGGTCCTCCTCTCTACTATAAAAAGAGACCAACTCGAGTTGCTCCTCATGTTCATTTCCTCATTTCAATAAAGCAGATTGGATCTCTTTAGGAATGGATTGATGAATGTCCTTGCTCTCTATCACTTTTCTTCCATCTTCCATGCTTTCTTTGGTTTTTGCTAATTGTTGGATCTGATTGTTATTGGAATTGTATGTTATTATACTTTTTATGAGAGAGAAAGGGAGAGAGAAAAAGAGTAAGCTATCTTATTGTGGATGTGTAGTGTTAATGGATCGTAGGGTTAATGGATGTTAGAGTTAGATGTGAATCCTCCTTCCATGTTGAAATATGAACTATACTATCACTCTCATGGGAACGAACTTACGCGTGACAACTAATCTCGTCTCTTTGATGCTAGATTGACTAGATCTTGGTTTGAGGTTAGGCAAGGAAAGAAATCCACTACAATTTTGGCACCGATGCCGGGGAGCTACGCCAATTTTTCAGTTTACAACATGTTTGTTGGATGGTTAGCTTGCATTAAGCATCTTGTCGTGGCATGAATAGTATTAGATCTGCATTTAGGATTAGTTTGGGAGTGATTTTGCTTGATTTGAGTGAATTTGCTTGTTTGAAATCTAATTAGATTGTTAAACAGAGAAAGCTATTCAGATCACCAATCTTAAGATCCATTTGGATCTGAGATATGAGAGAAAATAACAAAAATCGGTCAAATCTGCTAGATTTTAGTCAAAAGGAGACAAAAAGCGTCATCAGAGCTTATAACTTTTTGCCCTCTTTCAAGAAACCTTCGCCGAGTTGCAGACACCTTCGGTTTTGTTCACAGAACGTTCAGTTTGAAGGGCAAAGATTGATTCCCAGCAGATGTCCAGAAACATAAAAAAAACCGTCAAAAAACACCAAAAAATCATCAAAACTCTAAAAATACAGAAAAAGAACCTTCGCCCGATTCATTGTGCATAGGTGTGATTCAGATCTATCTACTGCTAGGTCGGCAAAGAATAATACAAAAAATAAAAGGATTTTCAAAAAATCAGTTGTCATATTGCCATATTTTTGTGCAAAAATACCAGTATAACTCGATCCTTTGCCAGAACCCTCGCCGAGTTTTCAAAACATTCTATTCATAGTAAAATACTACTTTTAGTTCGGCGAAGATTTTTTTTGTTCATATCGTAGAAAATCTTGAATTTTACCCTCGCCAAACTAGAAAAACTGTATTTTCTTGTGTCAGAAACCTTCGTCCGGTTTTTCAGAGTTTTATCCGTGTTAGATCTTTCATCTGAGAGGTCGGCAAAGTTTATTACCTGAGAAATTGTCAGAAAAGTTGATTAGAGAGTTTTTTTTTTTCAAAAACAGCACCGTCGAACCTTCGTCTAGTGAACCTTCGTTAGTCCTATTTTTAGGTTCTGATTTTCCAGATCAAGTCTCTGTCAAAATTTGGGTCAAATATGATATATTCTGATTTGGAATCTGAGAAATTTTTCATTTTTGAGAAGTATCGATTGATTGAATTTTGAAATCTTTTTCACGATATAGAAATCAGATTCTTCGAAAGTGGAATAGATCTAGCAGATCTGATCTGAGATAGTGCTTGATTGAAAAATCTAGATCCAATCTCATTGTCTGCTTGATCTAAATTGTAAAGATGGATGCCCCTAAAACTGGTCCTGGAGGTGCTCCACAGGAAGTCGATCCAATTATTGTTAGAAGAGCACCCCATTTGGATCTACCCAAATATAACGGATAAACAGATCCAGTTAGATTTCTTCAGATCTATGCTGAATCCTGTGAAGTTTATGGCGAGATTTATCTTCAAGATAAACTTAAGCTGTTTTCTATGGCCTTAATAGGCGCAACACAAGATTGATACTATAATCAAGATGAAACTGAGCGTACAAATTGGGAGGTTGTTAAACGAGCCCTTATCACACGGTTCAAACCGTGGAGGTTTATGGAAGACCCTTTTCTACTTTTAAGTAAAATTAAAATGGGAAAGAGAGAAATGGTTTGAGATTACATTGAACGGGTGAAACGTTTTAGATCTGAGTGCGAACTTGAGCTGATTAACGAAAATGCCATGATTATGTGATTTTTGTCAGGTCTACCTAAACGGATCAGACGTGAGCTAAAACGCCATAATGAGTATGCACTCTTGCAAAATGCCATGGACGATGCCATTCGGGAGGAGGATGAAGATTCAGATGATGAGCCAAATATCAATATGTTGCCTTATATAACAAGGCAGACTACTACGACATCCACCACTATTGCATCAACGAATGCCAATGCTACTGTAGAAATGATGCTCAACGAGTTTGAGAAACTTGGGAAGAACCAGCAGAAACAGATGGAAAAGTTGCAATCGCAATTTGATGAGAAGATCAAAGCATTAGAAGATTTCCAAGGAAAAGCAAACAAGGAACCTGAAAAGTTTGCAAAGACTTTTCCTACCAAGGAAAATGTTTGGTGTTCTATTTGTACAAAAACTCACATAGTGAATGAGTGTCCTCAATTGAAAAAATGAATGGAAATCAGTGTTTGCCATTTGTGTAACTCGCCTAATCATGAGACTGCTTTTTGTAACTTCAACCCTCGGATAATTCATCAACGGTATGTCCAAATGGGATATCAAGAACCATAGTATGGAGGAAATCCAGTAGCTAGACCTCGACGATCTACTCTTGGATATCCAAAACGCTTAGCCTTACCTGCCCCACGAAAGCACTCCGTTCCTCCTACCAATTTGATGGAACCAGAACTGTACATAAGTGCTGAGCAATGGAACTATGGTACTAATTAAGAAGGTGGATCTTTAGAACAATACGTTATTTATGCTACCGCTCAACAACAAGCCTCTAGAAATTGGACAAGAGCATCACTTGGATGCTTTGCATGTGGAGAAAATCATAGAGTAGCAGAATGTCCAAATAAAGAAAAATTTGTACCAAACCAGCAGCTCAGAATAAACCAAGTGCATCCTTGATGGTGGTCACCAGAACACAGAAGCAGAAAGAACCAGTAGCAGATCCAGTACCTGTTGATTCTATACCATTGAACGATACACCAACAACATCGAGAGTATATCCAAATCTTCATACAGAAAAACGAAGATATCAGGATATGAGGCAATGGATTAAACATCTGCAAGAAGAAGAGGAGCTTGAAGCTGCTGAAGCAACAACAAAAGTTCGTTCTTCACCATTGCAGCACCAAGAAATTCACGTACGGTTATGAATGACCAATTGCATCATCATAAAGAACCCTTCAAGATGACTGAACCAGAAGCACCGCAAACAAAATTGCTCATGAACATTTTGTCTAGCAAGATCAAAATTTTATTGAGAGAGTTCCTGAAGTTGGTGCCAAAAGCAAAAGAAGTCTTAGCACAAAAGTTAGTTCAAGAAGAACCAGAAGTGCATCAGGAGCCACTTTTTTGTGCTGGATTTGAAGAATCTAACATGTTGGAGCCGCTTGGGAAAGTGAACAAAAGAATATCACTCTGCCAATATAGCATAGACAATTTCCTAAGGAAGCAGCTGTGATAGATGGCGGTTAAGAAGATAATCTGATATCTACAAAGCTATGTGCAAAATGGGGTCTTACAAAGATCAAGTCTGCGACTTTTGCTATTAAGCTAGCTGATCAAACAACAGTTCGTCCGCGAGACATGGTTGAAGATATACCTGTCAGAATTGAGGAAGTAAAGTTTGTCATTACTTTCGTAGTGATGGACTTACTAGAAGCGCCAAATGTCTACCGAGTTCTATTGGAATGTCCATGGTTACGAGTTGCACAAGTAATTTATAATTGGGGTACCAAAAAAATCACTTTTGAAAATCGTGAATGTGCAGTTAAAGTAAATCCTACAACTTGGACTATCAAACCAATGGTTCAAAAAGAGAATGATGATTCATCAACAACGGATCACACTTGTGATCGACCAGAGAAAAATTTGGGAGTTCATTACGATTCTCAAACGGATACTGTCAACTAGAATGAAGCTCTTGCAACTATTGATTGTACAACAGGATATATGTGTCAACAAAATAATAATCAGATTTGAGTGAGATTTTCTTATTGGATCGAACTTTGGATACACCTATCACGTTTCCATTGAACGTGCTGAATTTAGCCTGGATATCAACGGAACCTATACCAGATCCGATTGAAGATGATCTCATACTTGTGAGCCATGCCTTGACTTATGATGACAATGCAGAACTTATGGATGAGAGATTCTAAATCATATGGATCCGACCAAATTTGGAGTGCGTAATGTTCCTGATGAACCAACAATAAAACCGTCTAAAGTAGTTATATTGAAGGATCGACTTTATGGAGAAGGTGCAGTACCATCAACTTAAGCTTGAAGACCCACTTGCATCCTATTACACTCCTTTGAGGTCTCTCAACAAGCAACCAAGTTTCATTCTCAATCAAGGCATCATACTCATCCAACATAGCTTTATACCATTCTTTGGAAGCAGTTGAAGGCTTCTAATTTCTTTTTTATAAAGTACACCATAGTCCTTCTGGAAAATTCGTCAATAAAAGTTATAAAATACTTTGCATCCTTCAACGACGGATTTTTCATCGGGCCACAAATGTCTGAATGTACAATGTCTAGCAATCCTCTAGCAATATGTTCATGGCTTGATTTAAATGGTTTCCTAGTCTGTTTACCAACTAGACGGTCTTGATAGACAGGTAACTCGACTTTATCATGAGGATAGTCGAGATCAAGAACAATAGATTGTCTAAACATTTGTTGTACAACAACATGATTCAAGTGACCAAGTCTATAATGCCAAAGTAGACCTTTATTTGCATGAATAGAAGTATTGAGCTCCTGACTAGAGGTAGAAAAACAATGACTTAATTATACAAGTATCCATGTCTCATTCCGAGTGCTAGAATCTTGTCTATCCTATAAACTACTTTGCACTAATCACATTCAAATTCTACTCTATGTCCTAGATCTGTAATCCTGCTTACAAAGAGCAGATTCGTAGATAAGTTTGGTACATACAAGACTTTAAAGAGTAGCTTAGATTGATCATTTGCAAAGCTCAATCTCACAGTACGTTGAGGATGATCAGCGCAAAAGCCTTTCCATCCTTCAACTTCCATCTGGTGATTGTTGTGTCATCTGCTTCGGGTTTCTCTTCTGCACGTGTAACAACGTCATACAATTCTTTAGCCATTAGTACAGTTTTCATCTTAAATTTTGACATATGGTAATTGGCTCCATCAAGCTTGTCCATGATAGGACTAGCTTTCCTTTGGGAATTCATGTGGAAGATTGGTCTAGGTGATAGGAAAAACTATCAGTGACCTAAGTATCTAGTGCTCTACAAAGCTAATCCAATCTATGAAAGAAAAAAACCTATTACTAACAATACAAAGAATTGATACGCGAAAGCATCTACTTCGTCTATCTCTGATAAGCTTCTGATGCTATTATGTTTTTTGCTTGTTTCTCTTGCATTCATGTTTTTTTTTTTTTGAATACGCAAATGGTATTTAATATATACATATTTTTATAGGTGTGTAGATGAAGAAAGTACAAAGTGGATGTGCTGTCTGTGGGAGATCGTGGGTGGCTGCTATCATTGTCAAATCTGTTTGCACAGTTGCATGGGATGAGCGTGAGAAGGCCGCGACGTCAGTCTTTGTTGAAATGAATGTTGGTGAAGATGCGAAAAATGAGACACTCTGACAAATGCCTTAGGATTTGATTTACATGGTGCCTTCGCCTTTCTATTAGGGCACCTTCGGCATTTTGTAGGGTAGTGTCGTCTTTTTTTCGCCTGTCACAAATCACGTGTAAAAACATAGTGTCGCATTTTTCGCCTTTTTTGCATATGGAAATTTACTTGTATTTATGCAGACAGTCGCGGTTTTCGCCTGTCTTATTTTACATGTAAATATGCAGACTGTGCGACAACATGAGTAAAATGTAGCATGAATGGAGGCAGATTAAAATAGGATTTAGGAGAGTAGAGGAGATAAATCCAACAACATCTCGCATTTTTGGAAGTGTGTGTTCATGTGAGGCAGGGTAGATACAACATAAGAGTAAGAAATAAAGATGTCGAAGGATAGAATACATATAGTAGAACCATAAACTTGTTAGGTGTATCTTGAAACCATAAAACATAGAAATCGTTGATAATACACAATGGAGGAGGAGCAAAACTCCAACTCCTTTTTTATATAAAAAATATGTACATCCCAAAATTGCTAAGAGAATCACTGCTACTATCAATCTCGCTATAACACCTTACCTCGATTGATGGTTTTTGTCAGTAGGTACAACAGAAAAGCCTGCACACAGAAGACCAAAAAGTAAGTCTGAAAGTGGACATTCCATCTAAAATTTTTATTTGCGCCAACCGTATTCATGAAACTTCTACTGTAGATGTATCAAAACATCTACAAAGAGTAGAATGCTTGTAAGAAAGACCTTTGAATCTGCCATCAATGCATTCATCGTTTGTTTGAATGCTGGAGCCATACTCTCTGCTATTTTAAACATCGACAGAAAGTGTGATTTTCCTCGTTATGATACATTCAAGTGCGTTCCAAGATGATTACCATATGCCTTGTAGTGAATCTGGCCATCCTTGAGATCTGGCTCAAGTGCGACATTTGGATGAGGGCTAGAAAGGCATAGATATAACATGGAGATGTTCAGAGCCCCATCATTGTCCTACAAATTTTCATCCCTGCAAACAGTTTTGACTAAGATTAGGTAAGATTGTATTCACCAAAGAGCTCAAATTTTTGCATACCCCATATGCAGGTAGATAAGAGAATGACTTGTCTGTATCCATCATAAGAATGAGAAGTCATTGAAGGGTAATGCCCGACAAACAGTTTTGTGGTTCTCTTGGTTGCATAATTGTTTGAAAAAGAGCACACCATGTTACTAAAAGGGACTTTCAAATAGTAACATTTTCTCTTTAGTGAGAAAGAAGGAAATGAACAAAAGATGAGTTGGGTGTTAAATGAATTAATGTAACATAAATGAAAACTTTTGTATTTGATGAAGTTAAGAAATCTCCTAATATGAAATAGAAGATTTACAAAAGCTAGGCTCTGCACATTCTAATTATTCAAAGCTATTCTGCCATGTTTACTATTTGTTTTACTTGATCTCAAAGCCATAGTTGGCTTGTAATTATCAACACCACATAAGGCTACAACCCTCGTTGGGTTGGGGGTAGAAAGAAAACAGACCAATGCATTAGCTGTAAAAAAATTCCAGGTAATGCTGAGAAACACATCGTGTGTCATAAGATTAGAACACAAAATCATCCTAGCTGATGAGTTAGAGTTCTGAAGTGATTTTCAAGTCCGTTTTGGGACAACATAGGGATGCTATCAACGACTAACAACAATGTATATCTCTCCTAATTTGCATGGGTGCATCCTTCTACCATCTACTTTTTCAAAAAAATTAACTAAAATTCTTAGATGCATGTAAGGGGAGGAGGATGTCTACATCCTGCCCCATGCATGCACATTAGTCCCCATCCTAATTCAAAATTCAAACAGGATCTTACACATCGACATTTGTAGCCCGATGCAGACTGTTTCCACGGGGGGGCTCTCTATTTCCTAACCTTCATCGACGACTTCTCTCGAAGGACTACAACCTACTATATGAAGAACAAATCTGAAGCATTCAAGTTCTTTAAGCAGTTCAAGACGTCTGCAAAAAACCAGACCCAGAAGAAGATCAAGACTCTACGCACAGATGGAGGGGGAGAGTACATCTCCACAGAATTCAAGGAGTTCTGCAAGGCCAACGGGATACTTCAACAATACACAACTAGCTACTCACCTCAGTCCAATGGTGTAGCTGAGCGGAAGAATCGGACACTCATCGATGTTGAAATGGAAAAATAATCCATCTTGACTTTATGCTTGCTACAAACATTGTACCATGCAAGTATGTTGTTCCATAAATGCAAATGCCAAGTTTGGCCTAGATAGAACTCGAGCTATATGAATTTGACATATCTAGTTTGATGATTACAACTTGCATAATAATTGTAGACTTAGAATTAGCAAAATTATGCTTGTAGAAACTCGTGGCATTTCACATGCATTAATTGTAAGTGATCCATAGTGACATGCAAGGCATGCAAAAAGTGTAATGGACACATGCATGCTGATTTGTACATTTCTAGTTAGAACTAGGACACTTGGTAATAGTAGGTAGAGATACATGCATGAGATGTGACAAATGTCACATAGACTCTAGTTTTCACTTTAGATGTTATCAAAAGGTGGATGGATGTGGTTCTACATCGAGCTACCTTGTTGGCTGATTCTGACGAATCCCCAAGATACTCGGACAGAGCAACTCAAAAGCACCTCTCACCTTAAACCGAGGAGGTCTCTGAGAAGACGAGACTAATGAAGACTGAGAGCCGAGAAATACTAGCTAAGAAAAACAAGTAAGAACTGTGTAAGCCTCATGGTGAATCCCGGAAGATGGAATGACCATGTAGGAACTAGTATTTCTAAGCAAATACAATAAATGCAAGTAGACCCCTCTTAAAGAAAGTAGAGTGAGCCACCTTTTGATGGTGACCTCTAGTGGAGAGCAATATTCCACTTGTAATTTGTGAAATGTGAAAATTTCACTAGGATGCCACCTAAGAAGCTCTCTTGCTTATTTAAGAGACTCCCTCTTTGTGAAGAGAAGCTTTTTGCATTGTATCTACTCCATGCTTAATAAGAAGATTTTCCATGAGTTTGATGCTACACTAAGCTCCTTGATCATGATGGTTTTCTTGAGTGATGCCCCTATGATCATGCCCTTCCATTCATATTCTGTGTGGTTGTGGATTTAGAGTGGATTAGTATTTTTGCTTTCCTAGTTGTGGATTAGATTTCTTGTTTTCTTGTGGATTAATGTAGGAGCCAACATTCAAGTAAACTAAATAGGCTAGAAATGTGACATAAATCTTGCATATTCTCTAACATTCTAACTCCTGATGTTCTTGGGATGTCCAAGAATCAAAAGGCTGGTTAGTTTCTTGATTCTTGGACTTCTAACATGTTGTAATTTTGTTTCTTGTTTTTTGTCTATGCTTTTCAATCATATTTAGAGTAGTTCTGGTTTTGCAAGTAGATTAGTTTCCTTAAATTCGGTTACGACCTTAGGATCTTGAAAACTGAGCAACTGTGTTGCGTTGCAAATCTGACTTTGTTCACCATGGCTTGCTTCGTAACGGAGTTAATTGTTCCATTGGCAAGTGCTTATTCGTAAACAACAAAGTGTCGAGACCCTACAGTCATCCTCTGACAGGCTGGTTGATTATACTACAACGTTTGTGCACGTAGACATGCAAATCTGAATCTGTGTGCAGGTTCAGATCCTTCAGTAAACATACCTCAAACTCCATAAATATGTGTAACTCTCCTCATATTTTTTGATGAAGAACCAAAGCTTTGTAGCTATCTCATGCCATTTTGGATCCACACAATTTTTGCTTGATATCTCTCTATCTTTCTCTCTCTAACTCGTGTTGAGGCTAATGCTAATACACTAATTTCTTGTACTTTTGCTCATTTATGATTCATTGCTATCATTTTCTGATGCTTAGCATGCTAGATTGTGGTTAAGCCATAGCTTTTGTACTAGATCTTGCTAATCAATCTAGAATCAGGTTATTGTGCTAATCATAAAGCTTAATTAGATCTATCATACATGTGGATCATCTCCACACGTGTGAATTCTGAAAATTTTGTCATGGCATCAAAGCCAAATTGAGCTTTGCATGCTAACATCTTTGATTGTACAAGAATTTGAGAGCTAAATCAAGCAAAAAAACAGTTTTGTATTTTTTTCTCACATTTCTTTGAAGTGTGTTTGGATCAAATCGGATTGGAACTGAATTTTTAGGTCTGAAAAGTGCTAGTACGGAATTCTGAAATTCTGCACATGTGAAAATTAAAGATTTTTAGTCCCTTCTATCTCCTTGCTTGTAGATCCGAAGGCTTATGATGTGTACTTCTCATAGAAATTGAAACCAAATCAATCTGATGTGTCTATCAAGACTTATAAGCTCTTAAAGAGGGTAGGGAGAGGTCCAAAATCCGAGTGACCACATTTTGATTTGATTCAACCTTGCTTTGTTCTGAATCCATTGTTTTGAGCATCCTATACAAGAAACTGAAGATCAAGACTAATTTTGAAGTAATTGAACACCCTTTGAGCCTTATGTGTATCAATAGTGTTTTCTTTTGAAGCATTTTACACGTGCCAAAAGTAGGATTCAAACTTGCCAAAGTGTCTCAATCTACTTTGTGTGTCTGATCTAAATAATCTTGTTTTATGGAATATTTGAGATCCATCTCAAATATAGTTGCAAATTTTTCACATAAGAAAGTAATACATCCTTGAAAATACCTATAGTGAAATAGAGTAGCAACATTAAGTCTCATTGGAACAAGCTCAAACATATTGCAGTCCAATAACTAAGAAGTCTTCATCTAATGGCATCTCTAGGAGGATATCTTTTAGAAGCAAATGAAAGACTAAATACTTCTAATTACTCAATTTGGAAGTTCAGAATGGAGACTATTTTGATACTCCAGGATGTTATGGACATTGTGCTTGGTGTTGAGGAGGAGCCTCAAGCATAGGCTGAAATTCCTAAGCATAGGAAGAGAGCTAGAATGACTCTACATTTCATTAAGATGAATGTATCTAATAAAATTTTGAGAGAGATAGGATCTTGCACCACAACTAAAGATGCTTGGGATGCACTTAAGTCCATCTATGAAGCAAAGAATACTTCTAGAATACCCACACTTAGGAATCAGATTTTTCAAAGTTTCCAAAGAAGTGAGGAGAGTGCATCAAACTATGTTCTGAGAGTTAAAGATTTACATAGAGAGCTTTCTTGTGTTGGTGTGACTATTAATCAAGATGAGCTAGTACAAGTCATTCTAAATAGCTTGAAAGATGACTATGATAATCTTGTTCAGTCTTTTGCCATTAAGGAGGAGTTGTCTAATCTAGAAACTCTCCAAGGTATTCTTATTTTTGAAGAAGCTAGGCAAAGCTATAAACTTTCTAGGATGAACAAACTCGAGCATGGTGAAAGTGACAAAGCCCTCTTTGTCAAGGACAAACATAAAGGGAGGAGTAAGAACCAGTTCTCTCAAGCATCTAACAAAGACAAAGCCAAGGATCGAGGCAAAGATGGTGAAGAGGATGATTTATCTCATCCTTCTACTTCAAAGACCAAGAAGAAAAAAGTAAAGTGTTTCTTTTGTGGCAAGAAGGGGCACTATGTCTCAAATTGCTTTAAGAAAAAAAACCAATTGATATCTTGGCTTTCAAAAAAGCAAGATACTGTATCACTCTCATCTTGTGAAGTTGAGTATAAAGCACTCACTACAACAACAAAGGAAGTGCTTTGGATCAAGAGGATGCTAGTGGAGCTAAAGATAATCATGGAAGATGATCTTCCTATGATCATGTGTGACAACATTTCAGCCCAAGCCCTTGCCAACAACCCAATATTTCATGCAACAAGGAACAAACATATTGAAGTTGCACATCACTTCGTGAGAGAGAAGCTCATTGGAGGGAAAATCTACTTGGAGCACATTGACACATCATTTTGTATTGCTGATATGCTCACCAAACCTTTGAGCAAGAGTTCCTTCATCAAGCATAGAGCCAATCTTGGAGTAATACCAAGATCCATGTTCAAGTCAATATAGATTGTTTTTAGGAAGAGTGTTGAAATGAAAAAATAATTCATCTTGACTTTAGGCTTGCTACAAACATTGTACCATGCAAGTATGTTGTTCCATAAATGCAAATGCCAAGTTTGGCCTAGATAGAACTCGAGCTATATGAATTTGACATATCTAGGTTGATGATTACAACTTGCATATAGATTGTAGACTTAGAATTAGCACAATTATGCTTGTAGAAACTCGTGGCATTTCACATGCATTAATTATAAGTGATCCATAGTGACATGCAAGGCATGCACAAAGTGTAATGGACACATGCATGATGATTTGTACATTTCTAGTTAGAACTAGGACACTTGGTAAAAGTAGGTAGAGATACATGCATGAGATGTGACAAATGCCACATAGACTCTAGTTTTCACTTTAGATGTCATCAAAAGGTGGATGGATGTGGTTCTACCTTGAGCTACCTCAAACTCCATAAATATGTGTAGCTCTCCTCATATTTTTTGATGACGAACCAAAGCTTTGTAGCTATCTCATACCATTTTGGATCCACACAATTTTTGCTTGATATCTCTCTATCTTTCTCTCTCTAACTCGTGTTGAGGCTAATGCTAATACACTAATTTCTTGTACTTTTTCTCATTTATGATTCATTGCTATCATTCTCTGATGCTTAGCATGCTAGATTGTGGTCATAACTTCTGTACTAGATCTTGCTAATCAATCTAGAATCAGGTTATTGTGCTAATCATAAAGCTTAATTAGATCTATCATACATGTGGATCATCCCCACACGTGTGAATTATGAAAATTTTGTCAATCGAAAGTGCCAAGAGCATGATGGCCCATGCCTCTCTTCCAAAGAAGTTCTGGGCATAAGCTGTCACTATAGCCGCCTATTTGCATAATCGATCCATCACCAAACCCCTGAATGGCAAGACACCTTATGAGATATGGACAAGATCAAAACCATCACTCAAACATATTCAAGTGTTTGGATACATCGTTTTTGCTAAGATCCCTGAGGATCTAAGAAAAAACTAGATGACAAGAGCAGAAAAACGATTTTCATTGGCTATTCCCAAAATCACAAGGCATACAAGCTCTACAATTTGGATACCGAGAAGGCATTCACAAGTAGAGATGTCATTTTTGTGGAAGACCAGTTTCTCGACCACAAAGAGAAAGCTGCTAGTGATGCCAAATCACAATCGAACAACCAGTCAATCCCAATCTAGATATTCAACTGCAAAATCTCGACAATAACTCAAAAGATGAGTCAGAATCTCAACAAGTAAACTCACATTAGAGGACCGAAGTTCAACCCAGAAGGTCAAACAGGTCCAGATAGCCTCCATCCAGATTTATAAATGATCCGGTCTGCTACTTCGTATAGGAATCAAACAAAGTTGCTGAGGCGATGTCTACTCCTGATGCTGACCAGTGGAAAGCAGCAATGGACACCAAATTCGATTCTTTGTTGGAGAATCAAACATGGACACTCACTGAGCTGCCAAAGGACCAAAACCCAAATCCATGCAAATGGATATTCAAGGCAAAGTACGACGCTGAAGGAAGGCTGAATCGTTACAAGGCCAGGCTTTTCCCAAATTCTGGATTATTTAGAAACCTTTAGCCCATTTGTCCAACATGCTTCGATCCGCCTACTCCTCTCCTTTGCAGCTACAGTGGATTTCGAAGTTCATCAAATAGATGTCTAGACCGCTTTCCTCAATGGAATCATCGAAGAGAAAATCTACATGATGCAGCCAGAGGGATACGAACTCAATGGCAAGCAACAACACCTTGTATGTAGAATTTACAAGGCGCTCTACGGGCTGAAACAGTCACCTAGAGCCTAGTTTCAGAAGATCAACACATTTCTGATAAAGAATGGTTTCATTCCAAACTCAACACACAAGTCTGTAGATTACTTCATCATCATCACTCTCTACGTAGATGATACACTCTTATTCAATAATAATCTGAATCTGATGAAGGATACAAAATGCATGCTAGCCCAAGAATACAAGATGACTGCGCCCACTATTGTCTCGGAATCCAAATTCAACGAGATCGACCCAGTAAATTGATCTTCATTAGTCAACAACGATATCACAACAACGTGCTGGAAAAGTATGGAATGGCCAACTACAAACCCAATCTCTTTTCACTCGACCCTGGACTAAAACTATCAAAGGAACAGTCTCCTCAAACTGAGGTAGAAAAGGAGGAGATGAAGCGATACCCGTTTCAATCCATCATCAGCTCACGGATGTACGCAATGATCTGCACGCGACCAGACCTTGCATATTCGATCAGTACACTCAGTCAGTTCCTGTCAAATCCAGACATAGCTCATTGGAAAGCGCTAACAAAGGTCATGAAGTACATTCAAGCAACGACAATTCTCAGCATCTGCTATGGAAACAACCAAACTGCCAATATCCTTGAAGCCTACACAGATGCGGATTGGGCAAGAGATGTCGACACTAGAAAATCAACTTCTGGATTTGTATTTGTATACAATCAAAGCCCAATCTCATGGAATAGCCGAAAGCAAACCTCACTTGCATTATCATCAACAAAATCCGAATACACAGCTGTCACAAATGCAACCAAAGAGACGATCTGGCTTAGGCAACTGCTCGCAGACCTCAATCTTGCACAATCCTAATTCAAACGGACCTATTCTCGGCCAACCGAGAATTGAAAGAATGTCGCACTTTATTTTGTCGGATTCAGTCACCTTCCCTCCATCGCTCCCCCTGCCCTCCATTGTGAGAATGATGGTGTACTGGCTGCATGAAGATGAATAGAACCAACTCCAGCCTTTAAAAAAACAGCAATGCATTGATGACAGATTCAAAGAAGGTCTTCGTTACAAACATTCTACTCTTTGTTTGATGTTTTGATATATCTACATTCTACTCTTTGTTTGATGTTTTGATATATCTACAATAGAAGTTTCCTGTATACGACTAGTGCAAATGAAAATTTTAGATGGAATGCCCACTGTCAAACTTACTTTTTGGTGTTCTGTGTGCAGGCTTTTTCATTGCAACTACTGGCAAAAATCATCAATCGAGAAGTGTTATAGCGAGATTGATAGTAGCAGTAATTCTCTTAGCAATTTTGGAAAGTACATATCTTTTATATAAAAGAAGAGATGGAGTTCTGCTCTCTTCCGCTGTGTATTATCAACGATTTCTATGTTTTATGGTCTCAGGATACAGATAACAACTTTAAAGTTCCACTATATGTATTCTATCCTTCGACATCTTTATGTCTTGCTCTTACGTTGTATCTACCTTGCCTCATTGAACAAGGCGTAGTCCCTGTGGCTCCCGATACTAAAGATATTGTGATTCTGGAGCTACCGCTTATCAACTGTAGGATCAGCTTGCTCAAAATCTATCTACTATTACAATGTTCACCTAATTTTCATCCATCAAATTGTGAATTCTATCTGAAATCCAATTTCCACTATCTTTATGCTTAAGGAATAGAGAGCTGTTATAGAAATTTTTCCGTAATTCATAAACATATTTTGGATGAGAGGACGTTGATTTTTGTCTTCAAATAAAAAAGCGAAGTTGATCACAAACGCGTTGTGTATGATAGCTGAAGTTGAATTTTGTTTATGGTGATGTTTTCGTCTCTTTATTGCAAATGGACCAAATTGTAGCTAATTTTTGTTCACAAAGCTCAAACAAAATCATGTGATCGCTTTCACATCTATTGGCGCTTTTTGATAAGCCTTCACGACAATCAAATTAGGGCAAATATACATTGCTGTTAGTCGTTGATAGTATCTCTATATTGTCCCAAAATGGACTTGAAAATCACTTCAGAACTCTAACTTATCAGGTAGGATGATTTTGTATTCCGACCCGACCTGACCAAGGGTCGGAAAATTTCAACCCGACTTGACCCGACCCAACCAAGGGTCAGAAAATTTCGACCCGACCCGATCCGACCAAGAGTCGGAAAATTTCAACCAGACCTAAACCGACCAGGGGGTCGAAAAATTTCGACCCGAGCAAGGGTCGAATTTTTTACCATTGGGTCGAAATTTTTTGACCTGAATCGATTCGGCCAAGGGTCAGAAAATTTCGACCCGAAACGACCAAGAGTCGTAAAATCTGTTTTTGACAAGGATGCCATTGGGTCGGATTTTTTCCATTGGGTTAAAGTTTTGCCATTAGGTCGGATTTTTTTGACATGGATGACCAGGGTCGAAAAAGTCAGACCCGATTCGACCCGGCCAAGGGTCGGATTTTTGACAAGGATGATCAGGATCGAAAAAGTCAGACCCGACCCAGGGTCGGAATTTTTCCTCTTTTATAAGAGTTACAATGGGTCGATAATATCCGATACTGGGATACCCACAATCAGAATTTTTCGATACGGAATCGACTTGGAAAATTTGTAAATTTTCGATACCCAAGATTAGATTTCCACTCGTGGTACTTCAGCCACGTAATTACACATACATCGTCCACTCGTCGACGACATACATCAGCCACCCGTCACGTACATACACATACATCGGCCGCCCGTCAAAGATCATCGGCTTTCCTCCTAAACCATCACTGCTTGCCCGTTGTCCATTTCAAGCGTTTCTTGCCCGCAGTACTACGAGCTTCGAGACAAAGCGAGAATGTCTTTTCTTTCACGAGCTCTTTCTACTGCGTCGTTCAGGCCAAGACTTATTCCAAGAGGTTGGATATTTCCGAGAATCTAGAGACTTCTGGAGGTTGAAAAAGTCAAGCTTTGGAGATAGGATACCTCCAAAGGCTATCGTTGCCCGTTCCCCACATGATCCCAGTTCCCTACCTGAGCCCAGCTCAAAGGTAACCTGTAGGAAGATGTCACATATGTCAAAAAGAGGTGCTACTTCCAACATGTGGTTAATCCCCACATTAGGTTGCGTCTGGAGGCAGCCTCTTGCATGTGGCCTTAGCTAAGAGAGGGCCACATGATGGAGGTAGGAAGGGTTCCCTCCTGCCTCTGGAGGCAGTTCATAAGTTTTTAAGGTCAGAAGAGGTTGAAAAAGTCGAGTTCCAAAGGCTTCTTCCTACCTCCTCGGATTCTTGGTCCTCGACCCCTCCAATTCGGTCCCTTCCCAATTTGTCGGAGTTGCACCTACCTCCAACATGTGGCTGACCCCTTCATTTAAGGAGGCTGTCACCGAAGGCAGCCTCCAACATCCCACCACCAAAGCCATAATTCATGGGATAACTCTTTCATTTTAAATATTACTTTTCATAAGGTTTTATTTTCATTGAATTTTAGAGGACTTCCCAACCTTTTTTCCATCTTGTAGTCAAATCTAATTGATATTTGCTCAGGTTTTATAATGTAGTACAAGAAAAGGACTTTGAGAGGTAGAAAAATCTCATGATTGAGCACAATGTGACCAAGTAACAATGAAAGGAACTAGCATGGGTTGAGATGAAGTGAGCAGTGCACAAATAGCAAGCCAAAGGAAACAGGTCTAGGAAGATACACTACTAGGTATCTTTAGTAATGTCACATCAACAATGAGCATTACCACCTGTGATTTCAAAAAGCCAAAAAACTCCAAAACCAAAAGCCTTCTTCCTTTTCCAAGTAAGCTAGTGCAGTGGTCTTTTTCACTTACCATCACCAGTAATTCTGACAGAAAAAGAAGCAATCTATAATAGACTCAGCCTGCATCCCTGGCGATGAACTTGCATCTGACAAGTTTTGAGATGACCTTGCTGCCATTGTGACAGTCCCCACATCAGAAGGGTTTTCTTGATGCAAATAGGTATCTTGAGGGCCATCCTGATGAGCCCAAAAGCAGTGGCCAGCTTCTCACTATATTCCCACAAACCATGCTCCACGTCAAATCAAGCATACACCCCACCCCATCAATCTACCCAAGTTGGCCTGAATCTTCTTGCTTTATGGATCGCCTACAAAGACATGCATCTGGTTGGCAACTTCAGTAAAGATGCACTCCAGACATTATCTTAACACCTGCATCATTCATTTCCTTTCTTATCTTTGCTACCTCATCCCTCTGGCCTGCTGCTGCATAAATGTTTGATAGAAGTACATAAGGTGCCTCATTTTTTGGTTCAAGCCTTACAACACAGTCAAAGGCATGTCTTCCTAATTCCACATGGTCATGGTTTCTAGCGGCACTGAGCAAAGTCATCCAAACCACAGCATTAGGCTGGATTGGCATTTTAGTAATGAAATCATGAGCGTCAGCCAAGCACCCTGCACGGCCCAGAAGATCGACCATACACGCGTAGTGATCCATAGCTGGTGTGACACCATGATCTCTACACATAGAATCAAAGAGGTGACAACCTTTATCTACTAGGCCAGAATGGCTGCATGCAGATAGAACACTAACATATGTCACCTCATCAGGCTTTATGCCTTCCCTTTGCATTTGCTCAAAAAGTGTGACAGCATCCTTGCCAAGTCCTTGCTGTGCATATCCGGCAATTAGCGCATTCCATGACACCACATCCCTTTCATGCATGTTGTTGAACACATGACATGCATCCTCCATGCGACCACATTTTGCATACATGTCAACGAGGGTGTTTCCCACAATCACATCCAGCTCAAAACCACTTTCAATGATGTCCGAATGGAGCTGCTTTCCCTGTTCAAAGGCAGCAATGCTGGCACACGCTTTTAGGAGAGTAGTATATGTGACAATATCAGGCTGCACGCCTTCCTGCTTCATTTGCCCACACACATCAAGAGCCTCCTTGCCAAGCCCATGCTGTGCATATCCTGCAATCATCGCATTCCATGACACCACATCTCGTTCATGCATGTTGTTGAACATCCGATGTGCATCCTCTATGGACCCACATTTTGCATACATGTCAACAAGGGCGTTCCCTACAAACACATCCGACTGAAGGCCACTTTTAATGATGTCCAAATGGAGCTGCTTGCCCTGTTCCAGGGCTGCAATGCAGGCACATGCTTTTAGGAGGACAACATATGTGACAATGTCGGGCTGCAAACCTTCCTCCTTCATTTCTTGATACAGATCAAGAGCCTCCCTGCCAAGCTCATGCTGTGCATATCCTGCAATCATTGCTGTCCATGACACCAGGTTCCGTTCATGCATGTTGTCGAACACCTGACGTGCATCCTCTATGCACCCACATTTTACATACATGTCAACAAGGGTGCTCCCTACAATCACATCTGACAGAAAGCCACTTTTAATGATGTCCCAATGGAGCTGCTTGCCCTTTTCTAGGGATGGGATCCTGGCGCATGCTTTTAGGACAACCACAAACGCAACCTTGTTCGGTGGTATGCCTGTCTGTTGCATTCGCTGAAAAAGGTTTATTGCCTCCTCACCTTGTCTGTGATTAGCATATGCTGAGATGATAATTGTCCATGAAAACACATTGTGTTCAAGCATGCAATCAAATACTTGGCGTGCATCCAACAAGCTACCGCACTTGGCATACATGTTAACAAGGGTATTTCCTAGGAAAATGTTTGAATCAAGTCCCCTTTGGACTATGAGGGCATGCACTCGCTTGCCCTCTGCCAGGGCCTTCTTTCTGGTGCACTCCTTTAAAAGGCAAGCATAGGTGTTGATTGGAGTTTGAATATTTTCATGAACCATAAGCTCCAGCATATGCAGTGCCTCTTTGAATCGTCCCTCCTGACAGAGTTTGCTCACATTCCCACCATTGCCCAAGGAATCTCGAACCCTGCATCGCGATTCATATAAAGAAAACAAATAAAAACATGAAAAAAATCTTTGCACTGCAAATTTCAAAAGAGCAACAAAGAAGAGATGCTGCACTCTCGGCCTAGAGCTCCACAGTCCACACCAGAATTAAAACCATAACGTGACCTGAATCCACCAGCAGATTGAATTGAACCTGATGCCACAGAGGCCACCTTTGCTTTAACCCAGGGGGTTTTCAGCCGACCTTCAATCCATAGACCCTCATGAGTGATTTTATGTTTAAAGTCCGGGTACTTTGGATTTTTCTACATAGCAGTACACAAACAGATTAGCCATACATGAAGCACCAAGTAAGGGAAAATGATGGGAATAACTAATCAGTCAGCCTCATATACAATAGGCAGTACCATGAAAAAAATTCCACTGAGTCAAAAGTCATTAGTCAAAAATAAAGAGTGCAAAACCATCCTCTGGACCTCAGTTTACAAGTCATCTTCAAGGCACGCTATTGAGATGGATGGATAGCCACACCTTGATAAATCTGTTGTCCCACCACTGCGATGGATCTGAGAGAAACTCCTGCCAGGGCTGTTCCACTCTAACTACTCTGACTGCATGCATCATAACACTGGCGGAATATGATCAAGTTACTTTGATGTGGACAATTTGAACATCTCTGCAAATTCAACTCTCCTCAGTCAGGTAATGCTGGTGAATAACAAGAGATAACATGCAATGAGAAAAAAATAAGAATACTAGAATTACAGGTGTTGAAAAAGATCTGCACATGGTAAACCTGACCTTGAGAATGCTCGCCTTAGATTCCACTGAATGTTGATTTTCAGCGCAACGATCCACGCTGCTAGTCTACACCCTTTCTGTTGTTTCAGGAATTGATGCTGCTTCAGATGTTCGAACTTCACGGCAGAGCCAGGGCATATTATGCGCCCTTCGTAGAAGTAGTTCCTACTGATCTCTGTGTGTTTCAGGACATTCACAATGGGCTTCACTGATCTCTGTGTGTTTCAGGACATTCACAATGGGCTTCAGGAGGTTGAACGATGCTGCAAAATGTTGAGCAAGATCACCACAATATCAGATTTCTCGTTTGTTGTTTCCTGGGCTACAATCCAATCCACGACTATAACAACTGCCCAATTTAAGTTGCTAGACCATGCTTCAGATCAAATCCGGTGCGCTCAGCAAACTACTCTCAGCGCAGCAAATGCAAAACATACAATAAAATGGGCACTCCTGCTCCAGCCCGTGCTCTCCTCACACAGCCATGCTCCACGAAAATCAATCACAAATGCGCCATCACTCCTTGCCAGCCCGTACTCCAAAGCCCGAAGCCGAAGCGCTCCATCACTCCTTCAGAACGAGATCCATGGCCAGCGCTCCGTCCATCACTCCTTTAGAACGAGCTCCACTTCTTAGCTCCATAGCCAGAAACTAAGCAAACGACCCCCACAGGAAAAGCGCGTTCTAAATCAATGATAGAAACCCTAAAAATGTGTGTTCTCAACTTCCAACGATTATTGAGGTAATTGTGAAGTTTAGATTGAGGTGAGATAATCCTTCACTTGCACAATATTATGTATTACCCAAGGTGCCGGGTAGAGGACATTCTGTGCTATAAGAAATTTTAAAATTTTTAGGCGAGGCTCGAGGGTGCCGGACAGTCTGTAGAGAACATTTTGCTTGATAAGGACTTCCAAAAATTTTAGGCGAGGCTTGGAGCCTAAAATTTTTGGAAATTCTTATCGAGCATTATGTCCTCTGCCCGACACTTTCCATTTGCGTAATAGATACCTTTGACTTTTTTTCACACAAATTTCATGAAACATAATGAGCAATTGACCTTGATTACCACTCTCCTTAGCAGTCGGAGGTAGTAGGCCTAACGGAATGAGCAAGGGGCGCTATGGTGAGGAGAGAAAACGGTAAGAAAAAAAGCAGTGACACATTCTACTTTTTAAGCAGCCCAAAAAACGGGCAAAATAAGCAAGAGGTATCCATTACAAGTTGGTGAGACCATCCGTCATGGGATATGTGAGCGTGGTGATAAAAACTCTGATTCTATGCAAATGCGAGTGTGTTCAACTTGTGACTCTTGGAAAAACTCCTAGAATGGATTGCATGGGAATTCTAGGTGGGTTTGAAAAACCCAAAGTAAGAGAGAATCAAAAGTGGTGCTCGGAAAAATGGGCAAAGTACTAAAATTTAATCGGCATAATTTTTGAAAAATCGATAATAAATCTTTGACATGTTTTTATATAAGCATATATACTCCAAAAAATCAAGCGGCTTTAAAATATTTAAATTTTTCGAGGATAACTCAAAACATGTTTCCCAAGCACAAACCTGCTAAGTGATTTGAGGAAATATAAAATCCTACAATGACGCGATAGTTATAAGGACAACTAGTGTTATTTGTCAATTTAAGACTAGATGTAAAGAACTAGAAATGTATTTTAGTTGTACAAGTGTTTTACCAACTCTTTACAACCATGACTACTTGGCTTATTTGATCGTATTTGGAAAAGAGCAAATACTAGGAGTTCGAAGATCGATTGTATTTATTTCAAGAGCAATTGCAGTGAATTGAAAATTGAGTACAATGGCTTGAAGCAAAATCGGCTTCAGTTGGTTGATCGTTTAGTTCAATAACATTGGCTACAGAATTTTGTTCTACTGAATAATATCTTATTACATCTGATCAGTACTCTGTAAGCATTAAATTCTATCTACTACATTTATTAAAACCATCATTGTAACTGTAAATGTACAAAGTAGGCGGACTGTCAACGCCGCGTCGTGGGTCGAATTTTTTGATCGACAGTATCGAAAGTATACATCTAACCGACAATAGCGAATTTTATAGATCTGACTCGAATTTTATAGAATTTTTTGAGTCGATCCGGTATCGAAAAATAACAACTCGATTTGAGTCGATCCAGGGTCGAAAAAATCTGATTCTTAATTTTGATCTTCTACTAAAAAATTTGAGCATTTCCTTCTTTTTTTTTTTTTTTTTTTCAAGGATAAGTATATACATTATTCAGGATGCTCATTGCCTAATGGATTTGGGCTTGAGCATTGAAATCCAACACCCCCCCTTAATGTGGATTCTAAAAAACTTCGATCTTCAAATTTAGCATGTCATTAAATCTGAGATGGTACTCCTTTGATAGTGCTTTCGTGAAGTAATCTGCTGCCATAAGATATGTCCTGCAGTAAACCAATGACACTTCCTAGCTTTGAACTTTCTCTCTAAGGTAGTGATACTTGACTTCGATATGTTTGCTCCAAGAATGAAATCTCGGATTAAGAGATAGCGCGATTGTGCTTTGATTGTCAAATAGATTGTCATTGGATGTGACTGAGCAAGGTCGATATCTGCAAGTAGGTTTCTTAGCCAAATTGCCTCCTTGGTAGCATTTTTGGCAACTATGTATTCTGATTTAGTTGATGATAATGCTACCGAGGTCTGCTTTCGGCGGTTCCATGAGATTGAATAAGAATACAAATCCAAAAGTTGATTTTCAAGTATCGATATCTCCTATCCAATCTGCATATGTGTCACCTTCGAGGATATTGACAGATTGGTTGCCTCCATAGCAGATGCTGAGATGCTTCGTTGCTTGGACATACTTCATAACCTTCTGCTATTGATATCTCCTACCCAATCTGCATCTGTGTCACCTTCGAGGATATTGGCAGATTGGTTGCCTCCATAACAGATGCTGAGATGCTTCGTTGCTTGGACATACTTCATAACCTTCATGAGAGCTTTTCAAAGGACTGGCCCTAGATTGGATAAGAATTGACTGAGAGAGTTGATCGAGTATGCAAGGTCGGGTCGAGTGCAGAGAATAACATACATTAATGAGCCGATAATGGAGTGAAATGGATACTGCTTCATTTCCTCCTCCTCTGTCTCGATTTGAGGACATTGCTCCTTTTACAACTTCAGACTAGGGTTGAGTGAAAAGTGATTCGATTTGTAGTTGGTCATTTCCTATTTGTCCAACACATTGGTGAGATATCATTGTTGACTAATGAAAATCTGTCTGCTGGATCGAATTCGAAAAATTTGAGTTCCGAGACAGTAATGGGCTGGACCCATATCAGTGATTTTGTACTCATATGCTAGCATAATGAAGGAATTCGATACAGACTTGAAATAAACAATTGAGTTTGTCGAATTTAGAATAAAATCATTCTCGATTCAAAATACATTGATTTTCTAAACCCAGACTCTTTTTGGTGACTATTTTAGACCATATAGAGCCTTGTGGATTTTGCACACTAGCTGCTCCTTACCCTTCAGTTTGTATCCCTTTGGCTGCGACATATAGATTTCTTCTTTGTTAGTCTCATTGAGGAAAGCGGTCTGGACATCTATTTGGTGGACGTCGAGATCTGCTGCAGCTGCATAGAAAAGAAGCAATCAAATTGAAACTTGTTTGACAACAACACTGAAGATCTCGCAATAATCCAAATCTGGAATCTAGGAGAAGCCTTTGGCGACTAGTCTGGCCTTGTATCGATTTAATGTTCCTTCAACATCATAATTCGCTTTGAATATCCATTTGCATGAAATTGGATTTCGATCCTTTGGCAGCTCAGTTACATGTTTGATTCTCAATCAAAGAGTCAAATTTTGTATCCATTGTAGCTTTCCACTGATCAGCATCAGGAGCTGACATTGCCTCTGATACAGTGTTTGGTTCCTACACAAAGTAGCAAGTTGGATCATCCATAAATTGGGATGGAGGTTGTCTGGATCGGTTGGTTGAACTTCGATCCTCTAATGTGATTGGAATCGTTGAGGTTCTGACTCATTTTTTGAGTCAGTATCGATTTTATGTTTTTCGATCCTAGAGTTGTTTTCGATACTTGGATTGAAAATTTTTTGAGCTTTTCCCTTGTGGTTGATAGATTGATCTTCCACAAAAATGACATCTCTATTGGTGTATGCCTTCTGGGTGTACAGATTGTAGAGCTTGTATGTCTTGCGATATAGGGAATAGCCAATGAAAATCAACTTTCTGCTTGTGTCGTTCAGTTTCTTTCTTAGATCAGTAGGGATCTGAGCGTAAGCTATGCATCCAAAAAAACACTCGAATATGCTTGAGTGATGGTTCCATACCTCATAAGGTGTCTTGCTGTTCACGGCTTTTGTAATGGATCGATTCTGTAGATAGGCGGCTGTAGTAACAGCTTCTGCCCAAAAAAAATTTAGAAGAGTGACATGGGCCAGCATGCTCTTGGCACTTTTGATAAGTGTCCAATTCTCCCTTTCTGCTACATCATTGGACTGAGGTGAGTAGCTGGTTGTGTATTGTTGTTGTATTTTGTTTGCCTTGCAGAACTCCTTGAGATGAATTCTCCCCCTCCATCAGTACGTAGAGCTTTGATCTTCCTCTGGGTCTGATTTTCTGCAGATGCCTTGAACTTTTTGAAGAACTTGAATGCCTTTGATTTGTTCTTCAAATAATAAGTGACAGTTCTTCGAAAAAGTCATCAATGAATGTCAGAAAATAGAGGGCTCTACATGTGGAGGCAGTCTGCATTGGGCCACAAATGTCACTGTGTACAAGATCTAGAAAATCTCTAGAAGACTAACATCATTGCGAGTCGAATGAGAAACTTTGCAACCCAAAAAAAAAAACTTTTGGAATATTCCCCTAAATTCTCTCAAAAAGTGTCTTAAATTAGGGTGCTTTTCAAAAAGATCTTGCGCATGTAGAAAACATGTTTGAAAAACGACCAAAAAAAGAGTGATTTTGCACATTTTCAAGGTTTTGAACTTTGAAAAGGACTTGGTTGTAAGTCACTTTTTAAAATGCAATTTAATATAAAATAACAAAAAATTGAAACATATTAAAATTTGCTCAATTTTCAAAAACATGCATTTTGACACAATAAACTATACACAAAAATGTCTTGATTTCATGTATTTCACAAAATTAAACAGTAGCCTTTTGCAAAATGTCCAGATATTTATGCTTCTTACGCTACCAATACATACAAAAAAATTTACATGGGACTTTCACTCTTGTAGCCTTTTGTATTCCCCATGAACCATGAAGAAGATCCTGAAGATCTTGTAGAAAGCGTCTTCTTCTTCACTATTGACCAGAATACCACCTTCCTCCAAATGAAGACCAAGAGCTTTGAGATTGTTTACTTTAGCATGAGTTCGATTACTAGGACCAACAAGTGTCTAGATCTACTATATATCATCTTTTCGCTACTCTGAAGTGAACTACTGATTAAATGGATAATATCCCTACAATACTCAAAATGCAAATAAAGGTTGGTAACGATATGAATGCAAATAAATGCAAATAACGATGCTTTGGAGATCGGATTCTTTTTCGCATGATCACATCCATTGCTTGTAATCGGGTGTCAAAAGAATCAACAACAACTGAGATCAATGAACGATTTGAAGCACCAGATAGCTGAAGACAGAGCTTGCGTTTACTTTCCAAATGAAAGTTCAATCTGCTTCTAATAGTATGGGATGATGGTATAAATTTTTCCAGATCGAGGTTGCACACAAGATGCAGCTGGAGATAAGTCAGAACATTATCGAGATCTCCGCAAAGGTGATTTATGTGATGAGATCCTTTCATATTGTTGTGATGATCAAGTTTCAGTCAAATGCATGAAATTTTATCTCTACAACGTATCCGATTTTGCTGCCCATTTGTAAATTTTGATCTTATTGGACCTTGATAATGCTTATTCAAGTCTTATTCCACTCTGTACTTACGTCATGTCACACATGTTGTAAGATCCAAAAATAAAAGCTGTTTCTAGGATGCTTAAGTCATGTCTACCATATCATACTTACCTTAATTGATTTTCTGCGTCTCTGCAAAACGAGGCCGATTCTACCTGATTGTGCAAAGGTTCGCAAATCGAACATTGAAATATCAACCTTCTGTTAACTAGATGGTTCTAGATTGGGAGTAAACAAATGTGTGGCACTATATGCTTCCATACTCTAGTTAATAACAATATCCCTTTGGTGATAGGGTGATACTGATAGTTACCATTCATGCATCAAAAGATCGAAATAGTACCATCTTCAATGTCTGTATTTAGAGTGTACCTGAGCGGCTGTTTTTTCATAGGCACTAATGGTTTCTTTAGCCTTTTCCAACTCGGTTGAAGCTGCTCCTTTGAACCTGTCAAAGTGGCCTTGGAATCCCTGAAGGGCCACTTTGTATGTTTCCACTTTCTTGAACAAATATGCAATCTCCGTCGGTGTAATCGGATGATCTGGTATTTGCGTCTGAAAATACGCATCACGCTCAAGGGTGGTCGCATCCAATTCACCTTGGAGACATGTGCGATCTTGCTCCGCCATCTACAATTGACCCTTCAGCAGTTGCACCTATTGTTTTGCATCCTACACTGCCTTATCCACCTGATCCTGTGCGGTTGTCAGGGCATTTTGCAGGGAGCTGACATATCCTTCTAGACGATCAGCCTATTGCTGGGCTAGCTTCTTTTCAGCTTCAGATTTTTCTTCGTGCTGCTTGGAAATTTTCAACTCTCGATCTAGCTGGACAATCTTCTAGTTGATCAGAGTGTTTTCGGATCTCATATTTGAAATTCTCTGCTCCATTTCTTTCTTCTTCTCCAGCATAGACTGGATCACTTGCGCAAGGCTTGAGACCAAACCGAGAGCATCACCAGAATCTACTATCGTGGAGGCGACAGCAGCAGGAGAACCTGGTTGGCGTGGAATATGTGCCAGTACTTCTTAAAAAAAAAATGTCTTCTTCTTCAAAACCCTCAAACACGGTGGCGTCGAACTGCTTCGGTGATTTCACAGCTTTGTCGACCCGAAGTGCAGCTAGGCTATCTTCAGTGTGAGGTTGTTGCCTTACATCTTCAACACCGATAGTAGTGTCATGGATCTGTTCGAATCCTCTTCTAGGGGATTGGAGGTCAAAGGGCGCAGGGCTCTGGGGTATTTCAAAAATTTCGACGGCCCCAAGGAGGTCGGAATCATCGAACATATCCGTAAAAAACTGCGTGTTTGGTGAAGTAGCTTCAATGTGCGGGGGTGAGGTGGCCTGGGTAGCTGTGATGGGAATGGTAGCCCCAATGGTCACAGACTATCCTTGTTTGGAAGCAGAGGCGAGGAAAGCATCAGAGGCGGGGGGAATCGGAAGTTCAGTGCAAACAACAACAGAGGGTGGAAGCGCAACTGACAATGTATGCCTAGTGCGACGTCGTGACGCGGAAGGCGAGTCATGAATGACGATCTCACTGCGTGGACGTTGTCGAGTATGTGAACTCGAGGCCTGGTGGGATGACTCGGCCGGTGCTTCTTCATAGACCGAAAGCACAAATTTCAGGTGGAAGCCAGAGATTTTGTTTTCTAGGTGAGAGGCAGCTAGAAGTGACAACCAAGAGCCAGCAGCGAACTGCTGGTTAGTATTGGCCTTAATAACTCGTTTGAGCTCACCAGAAACAGTCTTGAACCAATTATATGGTCCAAGAGGGGCTTTGACCAACTTGGTATAGGACTCAACTATCCTATGGAGGATCTGTGAAGTGATGCAATCTTTCCTGAGGTTGCCAACCATCAGGAAGTTGTTCAGTAGCTGGGCAGCAGCGTGGATGGAAGGCTTGTTGGGGGTATTCCCAACAAAGTGTAAATAGATAGCATGGCATCCTGCGTGTATAAGCCCATGGCCCAATGAGCACGCAAGTAAAGTTGTAAATAAAATAAACATGACTTGGCCCTTGGAATTAAAATAAAACTAGAGGCCCAATGTCATTTTTAAACTTAAAGATTACTTTTTAGAGTTGGGTCCAAATTTGGGACTCACATGAATCTTGTGATTTCTAATGTACTTTTTGTGGACCCTTGGATCAAGTTGGGTCCAAGATGAATGGATAGGATCATTGTGAATATTAGTCAATAGGATTGAGGGGCAAGGGCCTTCCCCATTTTATAAAAAGGCACCATTTGTACACTAATTGCATGCTTAATAAGAAGGAGGAAACTCTACCAATTTTGGAAGAGAAGCATCCTCATTTGCAATTCAATGCTTGCTATTGCTCTTGTTATTTTCAATTGCTTTCAAGTTCATGTTTTTTGGTTTCAATAGTTTATGTTTCTCCTTTAGCAAGTACAATGTGCATTTGAGCTAACCTCCACCCTCACTCTCTATCTCTCTCTCTTTCTCTCTTCTCTTCTCAATCTCTTCTTTTTCTATCTCTGCCCTTCACCCAAATCATGATGAATGTTAGTGTAGAGGAGTAGAGTTAAAGGAGAAAAGTGTTAGTGGTGAGTAGAGTTAAGGGAGAAAGTAGGAAACTAACTAAAAGTAGCATCTATGCATAGTTAGGTACCTATCCAGTGATCTAACCCTTGTTGACAGGCGGGAGGGCTATACTACGTAAGATCTTCGACCCTACAGTGGCGCCGTTGCCGGAGATAGATTTCCACTAACTAGTTTAGCTGCATTTTAGCTATTTTCTTGCTTTTTAGAGTAGTTTAGGTAGATTTTTGGGAGTTTAGAGTTAGTTTTTTGTATTTTTTTTGTTTGGACTGTTCACGGCTAGCGGAGGAGGTGTGAGAAGGTAGAGGAGGCCCTGAACAGCCTCTAAGGGCTTGAAACCCAAACCAACCAGCCAAAAAGCCCAAAAAACACACCAATCTATATTTTGGAGGGAAAAAGAGCTTAAAATCTCATCAGATTTTTAAATATCCAAAATTAGTGAGAATTAACCCTTGCATGACTGGCAGCAGCTCCAGGGTACTGTCCCAGACCTGCATAGAAGCCTGCGAGAGTTAGTTCCAAGCAGATTGTAAAAATCAGAGAAAAATCATAAAAAAAAAATTCAAAAAACCCTTGAAAAAATCCAAAAAAATTCAAATCTTCATAAGAACTCTCGCACAGCCCTCTGAAGTTCCATCTCAGTGAGACCAGGACACAGAGAAGCTTGCGAGAGTTAGTTTGATATCTAAGTGCCTGTGCGAGAGTTCCTAGTGAAAAAAAGACGGGAAAGTACCAGTGAACCCTCGCAGACAGCAAGATTTTCAGTTCCAGTGGTCAAGAACTCTTGCAGAGGATTCTGAAGTTCCATCTCAGTGAGACCAGGACACATAAGAACTTGCGAGAGCTAGTTTGATTCCAGTGAGCAGAAAATTGGATTTAAGTGCTAAAAAATCACTAAAATGTGAAGATCTAGCCAATCCTTCCAGTATGAACTCTCACAGACCCTCTCAATCGATTCAGAATTTCAATTTACATAAGTGATGAAGCCTGCGAGAGTTAGTTTGAAGATTTGGTGAAGATCAAGCCGGAACCAGCACCAATGGATCCAATGGGCCAACCCGTACATGTCGCTCCCTTGCAAGCAGTCCGGAGAGCACCACGGATGGAAATACCAAAATACGACAGATCATCAGATCCCATCCGATTCCTCCAGAATTACGAGCAAGCTTGTGAATCTACGACGAACGGACACCTGCGGAGAAGCTGATGCTATTCCCTATGTCCTTACTGGCAGTGGCCCAGGATTGGTTTTTCAACCTGTCGGAGGAAGAAAAATTCACCTGGGAAGCGGTTAAAGTGGCTCTCATTACACGCTTTAAACCAAGAAAGTTCCTGGAAGACCCATTTCTCCTACTGAGCAAAGTCAAGATGGGAAAACGAGAAAGGGTCCGGGATTATATTGAACGGGTCAAACATCTACGATCCGAGTGCAGTACAGCCCTAACTCCCGATCATGCGGTGATCATGTGGTTACTAGCCGGATTACCACGAAGCATCAGAAGAGAATTGAAACGACGGGAGTAGTACGCTACTCTGCAAGAAGCTATGGAAGATGCCATTAGAGAAGAGGATGAGTGATTTGATGACGAATATCCTTCCACCCACACTCCTACTCCCTCGATCGCATCATCATCATCAAACGCATCCGCTCTATCCACAGAACTGCTATTGGAGTGAATGACAAAATTACACAAATAGCAGATGGAACAACTTACGGCACAGTTTGACCGAAAATTGAAAGCCTTACAAGGAACTGTAGCAATAAATCCACATCAACCGGAACCAAACCAGCTGTAGTATCCTCGATGGGAGAATGTATGGTGTTCAGTATGCACGCAAAACCATACAACGAATGAGTGTCTAGTCCTAAAGCAAAATCTGAGACTGATACATAGATTCTACCATCTGTGCAATGCAACATCGCACGATATGGCATTTTGCCCGATTAACCCCAGGATTGTTACACAGAAGAGAAGTCCTTATCAGACTTCATATCCTTATCATCAAGGGGCACCCAACGTGGCACCAAGGTATGGCGCACTAAATCAACCACAGCGTATGGCCTTACCTGCTCCACCAGGGCCAGCCAATCAACAAGTGGTCCATGTAAATCTGACAGCAGCAGAACCAGAGATGTAAATGCCACCTCAACCTGAGCAGCAGCAATGGTACGAACCAGATGAACCATTTATGGATCCTGCCATAAATGAATATGTTTCGGCCTATGCAGCTCAAACTCAGCGCCAAGGCGGAAGAAATTACGGCTGCTACGAATGCGGCGAAGGACACAGAATAGTAGAATGTCCCTACAAGGGACAATATTCAACCTCCTACCGAGAATGCGGTTATGGACACTGTTACAAGAATTTTCCATTTAAATCTGGAACCAGTGCACCTCTTAACCTCATTGCCATACAACAACCAGCAGTTCCAGTAGGGATGCCATCGGAAGGTCGACAATTCCACGCTCCTGTGTTAGCTGTTACATGAGAAGAGGAAGGAAGTGACTCCCTCACCACCACCATCGGTCACTGACGACCAACCCTCAACTTCAGCGCCATATCCAAATGTGAGGGAAGAGAGAAGACAAAACCAATAAAAATAAGACACTAGGTACAGAAAGCACAAGCGGAGAAAAAAGAGCAAGAAAGAGACAATCCCACAGAACCTCTAGTCGCACTGATCAGAATGATCGATTGCACCAAGATAAACCACCTTTTCACATGGTGGAGCCCGAGGAACCACGCACTGAAAGACTCACACTTTTGCTGTCAAGCCATGTTAGTTTACCACTCGGAGAACTACTGCGGATTGCACCACAAGCAAAAAGCCTTCTAGCTGAATGGGCCAAAGCGGATGAGGAGCTAGTAGCGCATGAGCCCATATATTGTGCGGTCTATGATGAAACAAATATCGTCCTCCACATCGAAGCTGCATGGGAAAGTGAGGAACACAACATCACTTTGTCAATCAAACACAAGAGATACGAGGACGAGGCGGCAGTGGTAGATGGAGGATCGGGTGGCAATCTGATCTCCACTACTTTATATGAAAAATGGGGTTTACAAGGATTGAAGCCAGCAAGATTCGCCATCAAGCTAGCAGATCAATCCTGTGTCAAACCAAAAGGTGTAGTTGTCGATATCCCCGTCAAGATTGCAGGCATGCAGTTTGCGATTACTTTTGTAGTCATGGATATACCTGAATCTCCATCTACATACCGTGTTTTACTGGGAAGACCTTGGTTGAGGACTGCGCAAGAGTACACAACTGGGCTACAGGGAAAATCACCTTCGAGAACAAAGAACAGGCTGTAAAGGTTGATCCAACCACATGGGCGGTGAAACCTATTGCACCCAAGGCTGATGATGGATCATCCACGACAGATCATACGATTGATCGCCCAAGGCCAGCCAAGGGAGATTACTATCATTCAGAGACGGATGTCGTGAGATGGACAGATGCATTAGCAACTATTGACTGCCAGGCGTGTCAATATGAATCAGATCCAGAACCTAGTACATCTTCACCCAAATGTTAAACTATGGACACACCAATCACATTTGGGGTGAACATAATAAACGTAGCATGGCTGTCAGCGGAGCCTATTGAGAACCCAGTGGACGATGATCTAGTCCCTTGGCAACATGCTCTAACTTATAATAAGGAGATTGAGCTGACTGATGAACAGGTCCTACACCACAAGGACCCAGATCGTTACAGAACCAAGAAGGTACCAGCTCAACCACCACAAAAGTCTGCTATGACGAAAGTCTCAAGGATCGATCCACCCAAGTCACCTGTGAATAAGAATAATCAGTTGAAGCAACGCTACAACCAGGTGATTCGATGGAATGACCTACTCGAAGAGGCGATAGCTATAGTGGACGTTGATATTCGCAACCATGAAGCGAATGTCACGACAGTCCTAAAGAAAGACAACAAGGATGAACCCACCAAAATGACAAAAAAGGGCAAAAAGAAGGTGTTGGATTCTTTAAAGTCAATCCAGTTGGACTCAGATACAATGTCATCTTCTACATAGGTGACAGAAAATAAAAAAATGACCAGTCGGGCCAAGATCAATATGCTGAAAGTGGAATCTCGACGAGCTCCAGTTCACGAGATGCCGGATACTTTCAATAATTATACTTTGGACGACGTGGTAATCATGATGCCGCAAGCCCAGCAAGAACCTGATCAAAGTCAGGCACCAGCGGAACAAGTCTTTGAGGGACCTGCGCGAACACAGCCGATGAATCTTGCGGAGCCAACAGAAGAAGAAAAGATAGTGCATGTGGGAGAGCAGTTAACACCCACGCAGTTCAAGAGACTACGATCCTTGTTGGTGGAATATGAAGACTGTTTTGTCTGGAGCTATAATGATCTAAAGGGCATTCCACCAACAGTAGTCCAACATACCATACCCTTGGTGGACGGAGCAGTCCCCAAGGTGAGCCGTTACTACCGCTGCAACCCGAATTATACAGAATTGATCAAGCAGGAGTTGCAAAAGTTGATGGACGTAGATTTCATTTATGAGATCGAGCACACGAAATGGGTATCGCCGATAGTTATAGTACCCAAGAAGAATGGCAAAATGCGGATCTGTGTGAATCTGAAGGTGCTAAATGTAGTCACCAAAAAGGATCATTTTCTTTTACCATTTACGAAAAGTGTCCTCGACAGGGTAGCTGGCGCCGAAGCCTACAATTTTTGGAACGGCTTCAGCGGCTACAACCAATTAAAAATAGCCCCCCAGGACCAGCACAAGACAACATTTGCCATGGAATGGGGAACCTTTGCCTATAAAGTGATGCCATTTGGACTTTGCAATGCCCCAAGCACTTTCCATGTAGGCGGCATTCAAAGATTATTTGCAAAAATTTATGGAAATTTTCTTGGACGATCTGTGCGTGCATGGACCAGATTCAGAAAACTTATCCAATTTGGAGAAGGTGTTACAAAAATGCCACGAATACCAGATCTCCCTGAATCCAGAAAAATGTCAATTCTGGGTGACACATGGCTTGATTCTCGGCCATATAGTGTCAAGACATGGGATCACCATAGATCTATCAAAGATTAGAATCATTATTGATCTACCACCACCAGGGAGATCCGCGAGGTCTACATTTTCATGGGTCATGCTAACTATTATAGGATCTTCATTCTTGATTTTGCGGAGTTAGCCAGACCAATCTACAAACTCACAACGGATCCACATTGGAATGAGGAGGCCCTAAAGGCTTTCCAAAAGCTTAAGGATGCATTGGTTTCAACACCAATCTTACGCTCACCCAATTGGTCCATTGAGGATCACGTGCATACGGACGCATCGAAGTATGCAGTTGGAGTAGTCTTAACCCAGCCAGGTGAACACAAAAAAGATTTTCCAATCCGGTTTGCAAGCCGACAGCTCAGTGATACCAAAATGAACTATTCAACCATAGAGTGGGAAGCATTGGCAATGATCTATGCGGTTAAGAAATTTTGACATTACTTGATGGCCACACATTTTGCTTTTTATACGGACCATCAACCCTTGCCCTATCTCGTTAATAAAACTTGCAACACTGGAAGAATCACCAGATGGCTACTTCTGTTATTGGAGTTTGATTTTCGGATAGTAGTTCGCAAGGGAAAACAACACTACATGGCAAATCATGTGTCACGAATCAAGGGAAAGGAGATTGCAACCCAACCCAACGATGAGTTGGCAGATGCTGCCTTATTTTACGTGGACACAGTACCAGAATGGGCTGCTGACATTGTTGAATATCTAATGCGGGGCCAATCCGAGAAATCACTACCAAAAGCGAAACAATGGAAATTGATCTTGAAGGCTAGACCTTATCAGCTGATTGCCGGCCAGTTGTACCAAAGAGGTCTTGATGGAATTCTTCAGCGGTGTATTCTTCCTCATGAGACCACCCAGATCATTTCGCTTTCACATGAAGGCATGGGTGGGGGTCATTTTGCATCTGACATTACAGTTTGCAAGATCCTACAATCAGGATGTTGGTGGCCAACGATTCATAAAGATACGGAGGAATACTTGAAAAAGTGCGATGTGTGCCAAAGGGCAAGGAGACCAACGAGATTAAACTATGATCTACTGCACCCTGTCTTAGCCCAAGCACCATTCAAAAAATGGGGATTGGATTATATTGGTCCAATTCACCCTGCAGCAAGGAGTTCCCAGGATCGATACATAATCGTAGCCACAAACTACCTCACCAAATGGGTCGAAGCCAAGGCAGTAAGAGTAGCCGATGCTAGGACCATTGCCAAGTTCCTTTATGAAAATATCATTGCGCGCTTCGGATGCCCGGTGGAGCTAGTTAGTGATCGCGGAAGCCATTTCATCAACGAGACCATCAAGATCCTGCACCAACAACCTGATTGCAAAAGTTTGCGAACAATAATATCTGTAGAGAAGTGTCCTCCACCCATGCCATCATGTGAAAACATGATTAAATCTGGTACTTCATGCAGTAAAACACATCTTCATAGAATATTATCTGATCCACAATGATACAATTGTCTTGCAATCAATTGATAAGATTGAACCTTATGAATCAATTGTCTCTTTTGTACTTTTGTCAAGGAGTCATTCGGTGGTCCTAGCATCAGGTACTCAACAATATCCGCTGCCCACTCAGGTACTGCGTCGACATAGAACAATGCAGCAGCTGGTAGTTCATCATCCACTTCAGTATTAACTGGTGCGGATTCAATTCACGAAACGTGGTCGACTAGATAATGTTGCTTCCCCTTTTGAACCACAATTCGAAAGTCAAATTCAGTCAATAACAATAACCATCTTGCAATACGTCCAGTATTGCACGTCTTGTTTACCAAGTAAAGTAATGGCTGGTGATCCGTATAAAATGCAAAGTGCGTTAACATGAGGGTGACAAAATTTTTGAACAGAAAAAATCATGCTTAACTTCACGTTCTGTTGTTGAATAATTCTTTTCCGGATCTGTAAGCTGTCTGCTTGCAAATCGTATAGGATAATCCTTCTTATAATCTCCTGGCTGCGTCAAAACTGATCCAATGGCGTATTTTGAGGCATCCATATGAACATGGAATTCTATCGTCCAATCTGGAGAACGTAGTATTGGTGCTGAAGTTAATGTTTTTTTTAACTTTTCAAAGGCTTCTAATGCCTCTACTGTCCAAATAGGGGCAATAGTCAGTTTGTATATAGGTCGTGCTAAATTCGCAAAGAAGATATTAAAAATTCGATAGTAGTTCACATGACCCATAGACACATACACTCCACGAATTGTTGTTGGCGGTGGCAATTCCACAATAATCTTGATCTTAGAATAATTAGTGGCAATACCATGTCTTGATATCACATGTCTAAGCACAACTCCATGGGAAACCCATATCTGGCATTTTTCTGGATTTAGAGAAATTTGATATTTGCGGCATCTTTCAAATAATTTTTTCGATCGATCCAGGTGGTCCACATCTGTACTATGGACTCCCAGGTCATCCAAGTAAATTTCAAGGAATTTCTGTAAATAGTCTTTAAAAGCAAATTGCATTACTCTTTGGAGTGAACTTGGTGCATTACAGAGTTCAAATGGCAATAATTTGTAAGCATAGGTGTCCCATTCTGTTGCAAAAGCGGTTTTGTGAGTGCTATCTTAACTTGGTTGTAACCACTAAATCCATCCAAGAAATTATAAGCTTCCGCTCCAGCAAAGCGATCCAAAATGCTTTCAGTAAAAGGTAACGAAAAGTAATCCTTTCACGTCCCTTTGTTCAATGCTTTGAGATTCACATAGATTCTCAATTTCCCATTCTTCTTAGGAACAATGACAATCAGTGAAATCCATTCGGTATGCTCAATCTCATAAATGAAATTGGTGTCAAGCAATCTCTGAAGTTCTATCTTTATCAGGTCTACAGCATTAGGATTACAGCGATAGAACTTTGTAACCTTTGGAACTGCATCAGGTACTAAAGGTATGGTATGTTCAATAACTGACGTCGGAATATCCTTTAGATCTTGATAAGTCCATGCAAAGCAATCCTGATACTTAATAAGTAACATGCGGAGTGCTTGATCTTGTTCATGATTAAGTTGTGATCCAACTTGTACAATCTTTTTCGGCTCTCCTAGTTCAGCAAGATTCATTGGCTGCGTTCTAGCTGGGCCACCATAAACCTCTTTCGATTCTGCCACGTGTTCTTCAGGTTCATGATGTGCTTTAGGTAACATGATAACCACATCATCCAATGTATAACCTTTAAAATGCTTGGGCATATCATGCTGGACTACATCTGCTTGTTCTTTTTCGAAAGGACTTGTCTTGGATCTTCGCTTAGCCTTCTTAGCAGGAATTGGTCGTGGAGATGATGACTTCCGAGACGATGATGTCTTGCTATAATTCTAACTTGTAGAATCATCCTTGACTTTTCCTTTGTCTTTATCGAGTAAGGGTGGCACATTCTTTGAATCAATCTTTTGAGGAGGATTTTTCCATTTCAGGACCGTATTATATTGTTGCTTATCTTGTTTCTTCGTCATTGATCCTGTGATCCTATCTTCTTTCAATATAGCTGCTTTAGGTGATTTTATTGTTGTTCATCAGGAACATTACGCACTCCAAATCTGGTCGAATCCATATGATTTATAATCTGCTCGTCCGTAAGTTTTGCATTACCATCATAAGTCAAGGCATGGCTCACATGTATGAGATCAACATCAATCGGATCTGGTATAGGTTCCATTGATATCCAGGCTACATTCAGCACATTCAGTGGAAACGTGATTGGTGTATCCAAAGTTCGATCTAAATGTCACGCTCAAATCCTCGAGCTTTCGCTGCCGCTCACACTTGCTGTTTTTACGACGGATGAGTTATAACTTATAACTCGCCAAGCTCTCTGAACAAGGCCTGGACTCTACTTAGCTCACTGGAAAAGTGGCGAGTATAGAAGACAACAAAAAACAGGAAAAAGACCTATGGGCGAGTAATAAACCTTTCAAAATACAATAAAAATTCAAACAAAAAGCAAACTAGAACCAATCTGAATCGTAGCTTAGCACCGTCTCCCCGGCAACGGTGCCAAAAAAAATGTTGGACCATTTTTGTGCCTCCCTAATCGGTGCGATCAAGATGGCAAGAATGGCTTGGATCTCCAACCAGGTGAGTAGTCGATGTAGTAAAGGCTTTGATCCAATGGGGAGAGGGTTAAGCTACGGATCTAAATGGGATCTAAGCCTACCAAGGCTGTCAATCTTGGCATAAGATCTAGTTGTGGAATGGCTTAGATGTGGGGTGTGATGCTTGACATCTTCCTATCTCCTTTTGGGTTTGGGTTCTGGATGGATCCTCTTTTTGGATCATGGCCTTCTTGGGTTATTTAGGCTCTTTGAGCTCTAAATCTTCTTCACATGAGGCTTATCTTCTCAAGGAAGGGGATCAATGGAAATTAATTATACCTATGGAACTTATTGATCACTCCAAATGAGGTTCTAACACCTATTTTACTATTGTGTCTTCGCTCGTCGGCCGGTCTGCAATCTTGTTGATCCTGGTGAATCTAGATTCTAGAACTTCTTTTTGGTTGTCCGTCAACATTCCTTGGTGTAGTTCGGCGGCATGATAACATGCGATATTCGTTGGGCACTTTCGACATTTGTTATAAGAACAAAGGTTGAACTTTCTTCATACCAAATCGGTGAGGAGAAACGGGCTTTCCCTGCTAGCTCATTTGACAAGATTTATGCACACTCTGTCAGTGGAGCAATGGAAAAGTTCTCTTTTGGGGTTTTGATTCCTCCATATTTGAATTGAATAATATAGTCCACTCTTGGTCCTTTTTGTGCAAAAAGTACAAAAAGGACCAAGAGTGGATCCTAATCTGATCCTCAAGAGGGATTGGTTGTCAGATTACTTGATCTATCAATCTACTTCAGATTAAGATCAATCTAGATCAATTTTGGACACAAAATCCTAACAAGAACAATCATTAATTGAAGGTAAGTGTACTTTCTGGTTTCACACATGTGAAACACTATCTGAGTACGGACATTAACCTGAAAATCAAGTACACATTGATAGAACCTCAAAACAATCAAAACAAATGTAGACAAATGGAGAGAATCACTCAAAATTGCTTCCAAAACCAAGATTGGTGTCTCACAATGATTATGGCCAAATGTGGCTCTATATGTACAATAAATGGGAGCTCGTGGTACTGATCATCCCTCTGATCCCACATGTGTGAAGGTGCTTTGTCATATGATGATTCATCATGCAAAACTGACACTTGGACAAAACCTTCTATTTTGAGCACTTTTGGTCCATTTTCCTTCTATATGGAGATCTACTTGGAAATCTTCTAGAAGTCAAAATTTGCCTACTTCAGCCTATTCCACACATGTGAGCTGTCCTCTACACATGTGATATGACACCTAACCAAAGGATGTGGCTCATGCAATCAATAGATTAATGCCATGTGTCATATGTCTAGAAAACTAGTTTTTGGCCTTTTTAGCCACTAGAACTTGAATTAAATCATATGTACAACCTATATGATTATGGTAAATGACAAGTACACTAGTTTCACATGTGGGAACAGGCTCCACACATGTGCAATCATCCTATATACATGATTTTTGGCCTCTGCCAAACTTATTTTTGCATTTTTCACAGCTCACACAAACATCCTATAATCCGTTAGAAGAATCTTTACCAGAATCATCCGTTAGAAGAATCTTCACTTGAATCTTCTAACAGTGACATCATGAACATTCGCAATTTGAAGTTCACCGGTCACTTTTGGTCGGTCGTGTTTGCTAAACTAGAGACAACTCTAAGCTTTGATTCTTGAGATCATCCTGAGACGGATGGTTAGACAAAAAGAACAAATCAGATAATGGAACAAGTGTTGTGAGCATATGTTTCTCGATGACAATTTGATTGGAAAAAGTATCTTCCATTGATCAAGTTTGTCTATAATAGTAGTAGGCATTCGGCTAACAGTTACAGCCCTTTTTGGTTATGTACGATTTTGAGCCTAGATCACCTATTGGACGATCAAGTTTTAGAAGGTAGTGGATTTCTTACATGATATGTAGGAATTGCTACAAATTGCATGTGAAAATGTCTAGTGTGCCCAAGTTAGGGACTGACATTATGCTAATCTGAAATGATCACCTCGAGACTTTCAAATGACGGTTTGGGTGTATTTGAGAATCCTGAAGGATTCTAGTGCAATGTGTACTGGCAGGCATTACAAATTCTCTCCTAGAGATAGAGGACCATATCAGATCTTGAAAAAGATTGGATCCTTAGCTTACCAATTGGACCTCTTGGAAGGAAATCAAGTGCATCCGGTATTTCATGTAAGTTGACTCAAGTGAGTCTATATGAAAAGGAGCATCTTGGTTCTGGAGACCAATTGAACCTGCTGGATGAATCATCAGGTATGTCTCGACTTGAACCCAAAAAGATCTTGGATACAAGAACTAAACGATTGAGGAATCATATGGTTACCAAGCATCAAGTTCGATGGAAGGGGTGTACGGACGATGATAATTCCTAGGAGTAGGAAGGGACCCAAGGAAGAACTTCCCTAGTTTTAAGTTCTGAGGACAGAACTTGAATAAGGGGGGAAGAATGTCATGCCCACGACTGGTTTCGAATAGCATGTCCACGCTAGGGATCAGTAGACCAACAACTCGTAAGTTAATTGCAACTATAAGAAAATTGAGACCCTTATGTGTATAAGGTCATAATTAATTGTTGTAGGCCTAAACTCATTATGGTGGATTGGTATGAGTGAGTTATTGGAGAACTGGATGATGTGGCCTCGATAGGCTGCAGAGGTGTCCAGGGAGATGTCACAATGCACTACTGGTAGTGCATGGCCTTGGATGGGTATAAGTATACCTATAGGGCTCTCACTAGTGTATGCTTGTTTATGGTGCTAGCAGTCGTATGCTGCTAGTGTGATTCCATGGAACGCAACAGTTAGCAGCAGAAATATTCAAGTAGAAGACTTCATACAGATTGCGCAAATGAATGACGTAGTAGTGAGACAAAATTTGCACTCTGATGAACATTAACAGTGAGTACAATGTCTGATATTGAAGGCAACGAAGAGGGCAAAGGTGCCTTAGACTAAAGGCATCGAAGAAGACAAAGGTGCCTTAGTTTTAAGACATCAAAGAAGGTGAAAAGTGCTTTACTTTAGACGCTAAACCCTAACAAAGATCCTTATAAAAATCACCTATTAAACTTAAATCTAGATCCGATATTATTGTGGGAGGTTGGTAAGGTAATCGACCGAACGTTAATTCAGGGAGCATGTGATTTCTCAGGTATTAGCAGGGAGGCATATGCCAGTATATTTAAAGTTATTGAAGAGGCTTTTGGACAATTGCATGTAAGAAAATTTCCCATTCCTCACCCTTTTCAAATAAGATTGGAGAGAGAGATATTGAATAAGGGTATGCAAAATGTCATTGGAATCCCTTTTCACATCAATGAGATTTACAATTCAAAGTCTGGCAGTTTGTCATATAATTCTACCAACAACTTATTTGTGGATTTGAATCATTTATTGAGATAGTGAAATTCTATAATATTACAAGTGTTAGTATGAGCAAACTTATTCTGGTGGTCAAGCTAGATGAATTGGAAGTTATAAAAGGACAAAAGTTGGAAAGAGTAAATATTACTCTCATGAATGGAGCATTGAGCAATGCAACAAACTCAAGGGATCTCAACTTCAGTGTGCAATCAGAAAACAACATATGGTGGCTAGCATTTTTTCAGGTAAAAAATGGCTGAAATTCATGTGCAATTTCTTCTGGTAATTGTTTTGAATACATAAAAACTTGTGATTCCATATGTTGAACATGTTATCAAGGAGGATCACGATGTTCTTTCTTGGATTTTTAGCAAAACAAGTTATCCAGATATCATAAAGGATCATATGAATGGAAAAGTACTTAGTGTTCCTGAAAGAGGTGAATTTTTGGTGGCCATGATTAAAGTTCTCGCATTCACAAAAAACCTTTCATGAAGAACACAAATTTCGTTATTTAAAAAATGTTTCAAATAATAAGCCAATGAGGCATCCTTCTGTCTCCCACCTTGTCTCTCTCTCTCAGTCCTCCATGCCTGCTAGCAAAGGCATCAACTTCAACGATATCCTACAACACATAATCAAGTGTTAGTCAAACTAGCAGATCAATCATCAGTTACACGTTAAATAGTAAATAATTTTCGTGAGAAGGTGTACTTACCAGATCCTCCTCATTAGCTTGGATCATACCAACAACTTCTAAATTGTGACCAACAATAATGGTGGATTGCTGGTCAGCTGGAATAGTATATATGGGAGGTGGTGGATACTTTTTCTGAAAAGCCAAAAACTCCTCCTCACTTGGCATATTAGCCTGCTCTCATATAGCATCCTTTGAAGGGCATCTGTGCCACTTGCCCATTCTACCTGGTCCTCGTAGTCGATGCCATCTATGAGGTCGTCATCATCAAAGTCAATAAAATCATTAAATTCAGAAATCATCCTTGACATAAGAGATAATATCTCATCTTCTCTAAGATCCATTACGTCTCCGATGTCGCTAATGGATAAGAATGCAATATCGTCCATATGGTACACAGAGAGGTCCATCAAGTTTATGCTCTGGTCAATCTCGCTCACGGTAGATAAGGGAGAGATAGACAGAGAACGAGCCTTGGCAAGATCATATTGTTGTGCTTGCCTAGCCTCCTCTACATCTCCTAAAATCTCATCAGTAATGGAAACCTCTGAAGCCACACGAGTGGTAGGGGCAAGCAAACCAATCATGGATGATTCTACTTCGTCAGGGATAAGAGCAGATAAGAAAAACACGAAGGCCATACCCTCCTGAACGAAGCGACATATTCGATTGTATTCCTCACAGGGTATGACACATTTAAACAGATTGATAAGTTTGGTAAACTTACGATCATGCCTTTGCTTGGCACTAGGCTGAGCATGAGTCAAATCTATGAAATGCACAAATCTCAGGCCGTCCATCAGAAGGGTAGCCTGTTGCAAGCACTCATAAAAATCCTTGTACAGTTTAGAAAAAATTTCTTTGTGCTCACTAACAAATCTCTTTATGTCAAACTGAAAATTGAAATAGGACAAAAAATGGGCCTGTCTATCGCTAACCTCAGCATCAACAAGGAAAGAACTAAGAGCTTTATAATAGATCAAACTAGTAGAAGAGGGGGCCATATCGATATGACGCGCCGGTTAGCAAGGGGACATAAACGATGTAATTGTGGGTGCATGATGGTGATATGCACTGTACACGAATCCGAATATCGAACCCACGCGCCAGGGGATCAGTGCAACTATGGAATTCTCTGCTGGGCGCGTGGTAGCGATATTGTATGCACAAATTTGGAGCGGGTCGATTTCCTGGACTCAATATGTGACACTGAATTCCAGAAACGACACTCATATATATAGTGTAATACAGAGCATCTGAACCGTACAAGTGTCTCAGTAACGTGCGGTCAAAATTGCCACACGTGTGAAAACAACAGCGAAATCATTTTGAATGACACGTGTACACTTCGGATTCTGACACGTGTCCTTGCACGTGCATGCCAACTGTACAATCGTATGACCCAGTCGTCTTGTGATGCGTGTGTGGTCCAGATGTCGCCACGTGTCCTCGCACATGCGTGCCAGCCGTATGATCGTATGACCCACTGATGTGCTGACACGTGACAACTCCGTGTGATGACACCACACGTGCGGGGAGGGGAGGTGCCACATCACACGTGTGAATATGATGGGACGTTCTACAGGTATAAAAGGACATTTTTGGCTCATATTTTGGTTTCAGATTTCTTCGTTCTCTGGCTCTCCTTAGCTTTCTTCGTTCACTTCCGCTCCTTGTTAGACGCATATCACTACCACGCGCCCAAGGACCCACATACCAATATAGCTTCCCCCTCCGCGAGTCGTGGCGATATGCCATCTCTCATATCGCCATCACGCGCCTCCCCTGTCGGATATCTGCTTTTCCTTCTCGTTGGCGCATCATATCGATACCCTAGCTTGAAATGGCCCGTACCAAGCAGATAGCACGCCTTACCACATTTGCCCCCCCTCCTCGCCCTCCTGTACAAAGGGCAGTGGGCACTGATAGGAGAGTAGGTCGGCCTAGAAGACCATGGTTAAGGGATATCATGAGACTTCAGAGGACAACGAATCTGTTGATTCCCCGTGCTCCTTTCTACAGGTCTATGAGATTAGTAACAAGGTCAAGGTCACTCTCACATGATGTTCGCTGGAACATAACAGCCCTGGAAGCTCTCCATACTGCCTATGAGGACTTTCAAGTCAAATTCTTTGAGGACTCCATGCTTTGCATAGTGCTCGCTAAGAGAGTTACCCTCATGCCTCAGGACATGCATCTTGTCATGAGGCTGAGGAGTACATACGATCAAGTCTTTAAGAGTGGCTTCACCTCTAGGCCAACACCTACAAAGAGAGGTCTTGTTCCTCAACGAAGAAGGAGGAAGCAGACCAAGCCCACCAGGCTTGCTAAGCAAAGGGTGGTACTCAGCAAATCACCATCCCCCCCTCACATCTCTCGTCCTTTGGTTGGACCATCACACCAGTCTGCAGTGCCTTCTTCTCCTCCCACCACCCCTAACTATTCAAGTAGTTCCTAACTTTCGTCAATCCACAAATCATGATTCTTTCTTTGGTTGATTCTGTGAGCGATCATATCAAGTGGAGAAACTATGGATTCTTTCACTACTCCTCTTTTAGCTATCGGAGCATTCTCGGCAGGGAAAACAATGTGTAGATGAAACTGAGACATCTCCGCAAACATCAACTGATAGACCAAAAAGAAAATAGACACTATTATTCATCCATGGCGTATCTGAGATTCTATGTTTGTTCTCTCACTAGTTAAAACGAGGGACACAATCTCATTTTTAAATTTGAAAAAGTTAGTTAATGAGTGTCATAGGTTCTTGAAGTCGCAGTTGCATACGTCATAATCCTGTCATGTTAACTACACATTACTAGTAAGGTTAAGCTAAATTGGACCTGAAAGTCCGTCGGAGGTTTAAAATCCGGTGTTTTTTTTGTTCTACGTGGCATTTCTTAGACGGCCCTTTTGACGTTTGTAACTCCTCTAATGTATAGTAATTTTTCATCAGTGAGTTTGATGAGAGTTAGTTTCATCAAAAAAATTTCAGTGAAGGTTATTTGTCCAAAAATATCAATTTTAACTCTCGCCAAGCTGAAAAATTTCTTACTTTGCCAAAAGAACCTTCACCATTACTACCATATATCTATTTCAATCAAATCTACTTCCAAACAAGAGGAAAAAGATTAGTTATTCTAGATTTGTCAAAAATAGCCATTTAAGTGAATTTTTTTTAGCCAAAATAGTAATTTGAACCCTCACAGAGCTATTCATGGCCTAGGTAACCTTAGCCAGTACTACTTTTGAGTTCTGGTCTTTTGATTTAGCTACTGCCAATTCTGTAAAAATTTCCAAGTGTGAAGACACTGATTGTTGAATTTTTGCTATTTATAGAGTGTCGAGGTTTATCGATCCAAACCTTATTTTCACAAAATTTCTCTCTGATATCATTATCTCATTGATTATGATCAGATCAGATCATCGTAGTTTCTAAAAAATCTAGATCCAATCTCTTCTGACTAATTAAATATCACATAGATATCAATTTTTTTAAGAATTCTTAAAAAATAGCAGATATAGACTCAGAGCCAGATGTTGACGGACCACAACCACTTATTATCAACTCAACATAAATGAAATAAAATGATTATGCCTACCCTCCACACATGGGAACATGATCCACACATATGTGATTTCAATATGTACATAAATTACAAAATAATCAAGCTAGATTTTGTCTATTATTCACACCATGTAGGCATTCTTTCCCTTCCTTTTGACAAGGAGGGATCTATTATACACGTGTGAAGGATAGTAGCCTTCTGCTGTTGTAGGGACATGGACAATACCTTATTGTACTTTTATGCTTATGATCAGATCTTTGTTAGAAGATTTTGGTGAAGATTCTTCTAATGGATTCTAGATGCCGAAAGCGCCTAATGGATATCAAGTGAAGGAATGGAGCTGCCAAACTACACTATGGAGCGTCGAGAGTTAACCAAGGAGGAGTTCCAGAATCCAGATTTATCGGGAACGCCAATATCAGAAGGTCGACAAGTCGCGGATCGCCGACCAAGCCAGTTGGTGAATTGAAGGAAGTTACAGTGTACATTTAAGATAAACCCTTCATCATGAATTTTATCGCGATTCGACCAGTTGGATTGGCCAACTACTCTGTACTTATCGGAAGACCCTGGCTGTACCAAGCAATAGTTTTATATACGAATATATAGTTGTGTGTCCTTATGTACTCACGTTTTTATATGTAGGCAAGACACCCCTTAGCATCATATCAACAGTACGTCCTATTGTATTATCCTTACTCATAACTTTTATTATCTATTGAATACCTCTAACCTCAAGTCAAACTTGTTTAGAGCTCATACCTGAATAGATGTCGTGAGGGATTCTTGTGACGAAGTCATGATTCTTCCACAATGTGTATATCTTCTTACGAGTCATGGCATATAACAAGTCCAAATCTATGTTTCATAACGAGATTCAAATGCCCTAACAATAATGTTGATCTTTCCAACATAGGTTTACCTTTTATTTTAAAGCCTATGCGTATCAAAATAGATTCCAACTCATAATGTTATGCTAGTAGTATTGCATTCCTTACTCTTGTATGTGATTCAATGAAAAAACCAATGCTACTTATATTTGTACCTGAATATGTTATATCCCAAGGTTAAAAACACCTTCATGTGTTATGTCAAAGATGATGTCGAAGTTTCAATCGCCCAAAGCATAGCAAGAAGATAGTAAAGAGGAGCAGAGAAGAACATTGGAGTTAGAACTCAGTTCTTATAGCAATCATAGCCCATTCATGTATCTATCAAATTTCAAGCATGGATAGCCTTTAGTATGAAAAAATAGCAACCGGTTCATCACTGTCCAAACAACTTTGAACCTCATTGGAATGGTAGCACGCACTAGGCATAAAGTTTTTCAACTTTATGTAGAAGTCCAGCGCAAATATATGGGGAGCTTTCATCGTTGTAAACACTTCAGAAATAGGCACAATGCCTCAGCAAATAGTTGCTATAATACAGATGCTTTACGTATGAGAACAACCAACAAGTCGAGAGCCTTTTGAGGTTGTACACCATCGCTGGTTCCAGCGCTAAACATACACAATTTGTGGTGAAAAAGCTGACAACAAACGGTCGTATCATTACATGTACATAGCTTGTGCAAAAAATGCTAAGATCAACTGCCAATTGAGGCTTCAATCCAACGTTGACCAATCATTCCAGATTATGTAAAAAAAGAAGCAAAAGGGATGTCCAAAATCACTTTTGAAGTAGCCTTCACATAAGCAGTCTATCCATGAAAAACTCACAAGAATCATGTGCAACACACCAGTAGTATTTTTTTTTTCTTTTTCCCATTTCTTGCTTTGATACGATTGAACTTGAATTTGTGAGATTGAATGAGCCCATTTTTTTTTTTGTGTTTTGTAAATTTAAAAAATATATAATCATGCATACGCAGTCTTCCAAGTGGTCATAAATATGAACTTAAATGTGAATGACCTTTTATAACACGTGTAAAAATACGCATTAAATAAAAAGAGATTCACTAAATCTCAAAGTAAATAATAAAAATAAAAAATAACAATTAACTAATAAATATAACAAAAGAAAAGAAAAATAAAAACTCATAATGGAAGATTCTCGAAAGGTTCTTGAAAGATACTTGAAAGATTCTCCCCTCGAAATTCTTCATCAGAGATAATATTTCTTCAGTCTGAACCGTTAATGTGTGTTGGCAATAATTCACCATCCAGTGATTGAAGTTGGACAGATCCGTTTTCAAATACTTCAATAACTTTATACGGCCCCACCCATCTCATATGTAGCTTCCCAGGGAATTTATAATGTCGACTGTCATATATTAAAGCATAATCACCGAGTTTAAGATTAACAATCTTAATATGAGTATCATGCTTTTTCTTTCGCTCTTCATGTATTCTCTCTGTAATCTCCTTCGAATTGTTTCCTGATTTGGATAGTTCTTCAATGGTCAACAACCTTTCATTAATACAATCTTCTGTTCGTTCAGCTTGTATTCAAAAAGTTGGCACCTCGAATTCAATTGGAAGAATTGGATGCATACCATATGTAAGAAAATAAGGAGTCTATTTTGTTGTGATCTTCTCCGTGTTTCTATATGCCCAAAGTACTAAAGGTAGATTTTGATCCCAGTCTGTAGCATGTGCAACAGTATCTTGTTAAGGATCTTGCATAAAATTCCATTCGCTCTTTCAGTTAATCCATTGGCTTTCGGATTATAAGGGGTTGTCTTTCTGTGTTTGATCAGAAAATAAGTAGTCAATAGTCGAATTGTATCATTTAGAAAACGAGTACCACGATCACTGACTAACTCAAGAGGACACCCATAATGTGTAATTATAGATTTGAATAGAAAAGCAGCGACAGTTTTCGCATCGTATCGTTTCGTCGCTTCCGCTTTAACATTCTTCGTTGCATAATCCGTTACATACAATTGTGTCCTTTCTCTCTACAACTCTTCAACATCATGCAATGTAACTTACTGTACCTTGTATAATTCTCGCAAATGATCGTTAGTTTTTTCAACTTGATGTTTCTTTTGCCAACCTTTGATTAGCATGTGTAATCTCTCTAATATGCTCAATAGCATGAGGATTGCTTCAAACTCCTTGTGACACAACTATGCTACTTTTATGTTAGCAATATCTCATGACTCATTTCTTTGGACTAATCTCTATTTTCACTCATTAGGTCGAAACCTTCACACTCGTTGAAAACTTTGACACTCCTACTGATATGACCTATTAAATACCAAGTCATATCATTGATAAAGTAAACCTCCATAAACCATGATATAACCCATTATTATAGCGTGTATGTGTTTTGAATATTTAGTTTTTCCTAAGGCAATCATGCTTTCTCCTCTCTTTGCAACCTGAGGATGAAAATGGCATAGGCTTTTAAAGCCAAGTGCCCATCCTACAGTGCTTGTGAAGTGAGAGACTGTCCCTGACACACTCTCCCTTAACATGGGCCTTTGGATGGGCACTTGGCATTTACTGCATGTGCATAGTCTAGTGAAAGGCCTCTTTGCAAACCATCTTTGTTCTTGATGCCTTTCTTGGTGTACTTGTGGCACCATGTCCTACGATGGCTTTTACACTAATGAACACATCTATGCCTTGTGCCAAATCATTTGTTTTGGGAGATTATGGGGTGGCCTGAGCAAGGGATTACGCCCATAATCTATTGGCCAAGGCTTTATACCATAATCACTTGAGCAGCAAGAAAACATGAGAGAAGGGTCCTTGTGTAGGGTAAAGCCCGCAAGCATGGGACTTTATTACCCTTTGGGCCCTTGCCCCTCAGCTCCCACCCAAGTGCTTCACACTATTTTGCTAATGCTATTGTTATTTCCGCTATTGCTATTATAGCCTCTATCTTTATCATTGCTTCGACTTCCTCCAGACTCACTGCCTCGTCATTTCCTCTTTCTTTCATGTTCCTCAAATTAGCTATTGGGTTCAGCATGAACATCTACTTTAACCTCTTTCACCATTTGAGCTTGTTTCTAAACAACATATCGGCCAAATCTAACATTAAGTCATTTCAATTATTTCATGGTAGCATATAGATTAATTTTTGCAGTCTAAAATACCAAGATGAAAATTTGACTTCCCTACGACATTCAAGTCTCATGCAAGTAATTTATAAGCCCATGGAGGACAATCAAATAAAAAGTTCCAACTATATTTTAGCCCCTTGAAGAGCTCTACTAATATGACCCATGATTGTTTTACACTCTTGGCTTGAGCTCTTCAAATGATTGATATGGCCTCAAATAGTTGAAATAGCTCCATGGATATGGCAAGCGTCCAACAAGAAAACTCTTGTGTGATTAGTAAATCATGCACTACATTTGAAATTGTCCCAATACTTACCTCTAACTAAATGTTGCCACAGTGTTCTTGAGGTGCTTGATCAAAGACAATAGTGGGATTTCTTGTAATAACAGTGACAATAGCAAAGTTAAGAATTATACCTTTTGGAATATATTATCAACCCATGAGAGCATAGAGAATTGAACCTAGGTGGGCAACCCCAACTCAAGCATGATACAAGAACTCACAACGTGTGGGAAGATAGCCAAGAATAATAATAGAATTGCTTCTCCAACATTGTCGTGCTCTCATGGGATTGCACCATGGCTTGCACCTCAACTTATGGCTCTTAAAATTGGAAACTTTGCAACAAGATCATGTAAATGAAAGCAATAAATCAAAACCTCACTAGTACAAATAGAGTAACAATAAGCGTCCATGACAAACTTTTATACATGGCTTGTATCCTGGTTGTCGTATCCAAATAAATGCCAAACATCATATTGAAGTTGTTACATCTACAAAAATTGCCGCATGGCCATGAAGCACACGAGGAAATGGACTATTATAGAGGAGCACAAAACAATTTTCAGTTTGAAATTTTTGATTCACCTGTTACCATGCAACATGCATATTGAATCACAATTGTTAGATATAAATCCATCAGTAGAATTTCTACCCTTGCATTAAACTGTTTTGAGGGTTGAAACCATTTTTCAATGAGCATAAAATTAGAAAAATAAAGCAAAAGCCCTTGCTTTAATATTACAATATGGACAGCAAGCACTTCGAGCAGATTTTGTATCTGTAGAAGTTCTGTAGCATAGATGAATTGCAGCCCGATTCCTGAATAAATTATAAGCTGAGACTGATGAATTCCTCAATAGATTTGTCCCTAGTAAATCTCAAAAAAGACGCCAGAATTTATGTGTATAAACCACTGTCATAAGTCAACCGTGTAACTACAGGTGCAGTGTGCAGCACCTTCAAATGTGGCAGCTTGAAGAAGGCTCAAATCACCTACTAGTTATGTGACATCAACAACATTACACATCACAGAAATTACAGCATAATCTGCATGAACACTCACAATTTCTTGAAGCAATATGTACAAATACCAAGTACTATACTACTTTTTTCTTAAACTTGGTGGATCCCAAGGACCAGCTATGCTCGAATAAATGAATCAGCTGATCAGGTTCATTATCTGGCGTTGCAACAACCGGTCCTTCGTTAGAGGCACATTCAGTCGGCTCAGAAGAAAATGAATTCAATTTTTCAGGAACCCAAACCAGATTTTCAGCTGTTCCTTCGTATTCAGTGACTTCACATGCAGGTACATCGGGAAACTGATGAGAAGGATGATGCGGTAGAGAAAGATCTGGAGTAGCATCATCTGATAGTTGCTTTGAGACGTAATCTGAGTTGTTGGATTCCTCAGCTTCGTACTTGTCATGGGTGTCGGGATCTAGATCAGGGATTGTTGAGCCATCATTGTCCACAACTAGATGCTTGTCCTTAGCTTCACTATTTGTCACTAGCCAGGTTGAGAACCTTTCTGCTAGGGGGCCACCCACAGTTAGTAGAACCCCCACAATGAGTTTGCCTCCTAGCAATCTCTCGATGAAATGAAAAACATCTGCAGATTTACTCCTTAGCATATGCTCATTTTGAATCCACAAATCTGCTGTACAACCGACCAAACCCCTCCTTTGGAGATAAAGAGTAGTTGATTGGAATGCACGAACAGCCTTTTGTGGCGACCTTGAAAGCTCATATACTTGTTGGAACACTTTAAGAGCAACATGGGCAGAAGCTTCAAGAATATTTTCAACGGTTACAACCTGGAAACAAGAAAAAAAAAGTATAAAAAAACATTCGAACTTCAATGCTGAAAGTTCTTGCATTCTGCAGTCTTCATATACTAGCTCTTGTGATTGAGAAAACCCAGTCTTGGCACATTCAGATAAAGAAACATCAAAAAAGAATTTCAATCCAATTGTGGGAATAGGAGCATTAATTATATGCGTTTCCATCTGTTCTATGTTTAGTCAAGGTGCACTCTTGGGAAGGCAGGTTTTTGAAAATTAATTATCCAACGTGTCCAATAGATGGAACTCCAGACCTGTCCAAGCAAAAATTCTATGGACATAGATGTCTTTGAGTCTGCATGCATGCACACATCCACTCCGCATCAGTTTCTCAGGGAATTTGTTCATATTTTCTGGCAATCGGCTGCTTTGGAGCGACATTAAGGTGATTGTCTTAATCAAAAAGAGATGCCAAGTATGTCATCAAGATTAAGAAAATGGTAAGCAAAGTGAAAAATATGCTCTAAAATTCATAGTCACAACTTAAATGGATTCAAATAACATTCACAGGCACCAATCAAATCCACAAGACACATATATCGTCAATTTTATCTATGAAATGCCTTAGGGCCTTTTCTAGATCTCGTGATCCAGTGGCTGTCAGCTGAACCTGCACTAGATGACTAGACACTCTCTGCTATAGAGTCACTTCCTTACTACTTGAACGCTATGCCCAATCTATTGTTATTGCAACAACTTATGGTTATTCTAAGGATATCTACTCGATGGATGCTACAACCACATAATGACTGACCATTCTAGATTAGGCAGGTTATCAGAAAGTTTTGTTCACTAAGCATGTGTATCCAAGGATGCCCACTACCTCTTTAGAAGCTCAAGTTGGTGCATAATGAAGTATCCAAATGTTGACAGCACAGTTACAAATAATACCATGCATACTATTCTAGGTCAAATTTTACTTGTTTCTACAAGAAAATTGAAGTTCTGTTAACATTCACCTGATTTCTCTCATGGATGCTGTTTACAAGCACATCCTTAAAAACTTGCTTCTACCTTCAAGGCTGTCTATAAGATTGTCAAATTTACTGTCAGTCAAGTAGTTATTAATAAGTAGTACATTTGTGATGCCGACTTGCCGTTGCTGAAACTAGGAGACAAAACTTGAAGTGTCTGAACCCCAGAGCCTAGAAGTACCTATAGATTGTTTCTTTTCTAGAATTACTTTCACAGAAGAGGCCTTTCAGTAACAAACTTTAGAGGGGTAACCCAACCACATTAGTGGGCAGGCATACCCTGATTCTAACATGAGTAGCAGTTTCGTGCACTGGTGGCACCCAGTTAGTTATACAAAAGCTTCTTCTTGCTGGAATGAGGTGTGCTCATAACTGTCTCAAAATTAGAATCTTAGGAATGGCAATTGCTAATTTGAAACTTGAAATCACAATTGTTGTGACATGCAAGAAACTTTCTTGACAAGTTACAAATGATCAAACTGCATCAAGTGTGTGTGTGTGTGTGTGTGTGTGTGTGTGTGTGTGTGTGAGAGAGAGAGAGAGAGAGAGAGAGAGAGAGAGAGAGAGAGAGAGAGAGAGAGAGAGAGAGAGAGAGAGAGACCTGATCATCAACAAACCCAAGAAGTTTCAAACTTTGGCTTTCCAAAGTTTGCAAAAGAGGCTGCACGGTTGCTTCAATGCTTTTGTCCAGCATACCTACTATGGATCCCAAAGGCCAAGGCAACTGTCCTGCTCTCCTCCAAACATTGTGGGCAATAATAAAGAATGTGAAACAGGCATATTCCAACATTTTTGGCCTCCTTCTAGAGCAATCTTCGGCAGTCACCTGCTCGCAGAATACAGACTACTGTTTATCATCTGAATATGGAGAAACAAAAGCATGAATACTAATCTATTGATGGTACATGTCATTCAGTAACTCTAGTGGTTGAATTGGTCATTGACTTGCTGATATTGTCCTTGAACAGGTTCTGGCTAGAAATCAATATTGCAGGTCTCTACCTTTTATTCTTTCCTTTTACATGTTTAGTCCATACCTACTCTAATGGTCGGTCCAATCATCAATGGCATTACAGCAGCTTTGGCAGGACATCTCTATTCAGAGTTTGTTCCCTTACTCATGACCTAGCATTCTTATGGCATAGATGATTTACAAGCACTACTTACTTGGTTCATTGCTCTGGTTATACGGCATTCATGGTTTGTTCACGCTACTTGAAGATATCATTCACAGTCCTATTGTCACGGCCCTAGTGGGGGATTGTACCATTAGGGGGTGCCTTGGACGTAGGGACCAAGCCTAATCTGGGTAATAGTTGAGTAGGATCATGGGGTCACACCCGCATGCGGTATTAGCATGTGTGTTGCATCCTAGTATGGGATAGGGTGTACATGCACTGTGCTTTTGCATGGGTCTTGGCTATTATGGGTTAGGGGTACCTACATATAGTGGACATGCGTGGGAGTTTGGCATCGGCTGATAGTATGCTTACATGTGGATTCAGTGCATGGGCAGACAGGGTGGGTTCTACACTCTATATATACCTCACCCATGTCCATGAGGATCATTGAGAGTCTACAGCCGTTATGTTGTCGGATTGGTAAGCGCTTCCTATCTTAATGATTTGCCAAATTCCCTAGTGCTCGGATCAGAGGAGATCTAGGATTGGTTGGGTTCGTTTAGTCTACTGCATTTCCCCATTGTGTTCTCGGAGCTCTACCTGGATTGGGAGTCTTGGGAGACGTTTTATTTACAGTTACCTTCAATTTTCTTTATATGTACCCCATTTTCTTCTAACCACTTTCACTTGGCAGTCTTGGCTTATGCAGTTGGTTTGGGCTTGGCCACTATCTCCAAAATCTTAGCTCTCTCTCTGACTCCTATATGTTATTATTGGTTTCACAGCTTCGCTTTAAGTCCTTGGTGTGCCATGGGCTCTCCTACTGCATGGCATTTTACGATTTTTTGGTTGGCTTAGTGTTTCTTTGTATTGGACATGGCTATTTGTTAAATCCACAGAGTTGCTGTGGCTATCATTTCAGTTATATTGCTACTGTTCAGAACTCAACAAGGCTAGTTCATGCAGCTATATCGGCACCTAGCCGCCCAGGCTCATACCATTGTATCCAATGACAACCTTGCTATGGCTTACTGCGATAGATTCATGACTAATGTCATATGGTACATTCAATACATACCTTTATTATTTTGCAGTTACAGTGTCATGCCATTTATCTTCACTATTGCTGCATGTGATGTATTAATTTATGCAGCCATAGCTTGATAGTTATGATGTCTCATTTATTATGACAGTTATATTAATGCCTTTCTTTGCATTCTCTTTCCACCCAACTTGAATGGTATCTAAGCACATGCTGAAGTGTTATGGGCTTATTCGTCCAGCTTGATAGCTATCTCACGCTTAGTTATGAAGTCCTACGAACTCACCGCTTGTTGGAGGATGGGTTATCTTTATGTTGCAACATTCACATTGTCCTTTTTGTGGATTCAACATTACTGACAGTGGAAACACTGATCTTTTTGAGGAAGAGGTTTGCAGGCATAATTACTTATAACTCCTTGGGTGTTAAGCCCCTTGTTATGATTTTGAATTATACCATATAGTTTGGGCACTTCTGGCATTTCTTTGGTGTATGAAAAATGTTAAAATCCTCTAAATGCTTGAAAGTATGGACATACAGGACATATCACAGTATAGTGGCAAGATTTAACTGGTGAAGAAAATCATTGGGAATTTGGGCCTATGTTAGTGCACAAGTTTAATTCATAGAATTAATGAACCGTGTACGGTTCACCACGGTTCTGAGAACCGTACGGTTCTCAGAAAATTTTAGCTGGAACCGTGGTAAACCGTACAGTTAAGTAATTAATTAATTTGTTTTGATTTTCCCACCACCAAAAATAGCCAAAAAAAATGCAGAGTGCCATTAATTAATTTTTTTTTTTACTTCCATGAGTGCCAAAATCAGTGAAATGAGGGCCAAACACAATGAGTGCCAAAAACAGTGAGTGCCCCGAGTGCCATGAGTGGCAAAAACAATGAGTGCCATGAGTGGCAAAAACAGTGAGGGCAAAAACAGTGAGGGCCAAAACCAGTGACTGCCAAAAACAGTGAGTGCCATGAGTGCCAAAAACAGTACTGAAATGAGTGCCAAAAATAGAGACATGAAAAACAGTGAAATAATTAAAGGGGGGAAAAGGGTAAAATAATAATAATAATTAATTAATTAATTAAATAACTACAGGAACCGTACCACGGTTCATGAACCGTGGTACGGTTCCCAGGACCCACGGTTCTGAGAACCATGGGTTCTATGGTTTAAGTAAGGCTTTCAGCCAGGACAATAGTTGGCTAGAAAGCTTACATTTCTGTAAATGCACGAATGTTTTATGCTGAAAAATGACCTTGCAAACAACATAGTATAAAGCATAGTTGCACTCCGATTCCCGAAACGCGCTTCAAAATGAGTGCCGAAACGCGGTCCAGAAATGTGTTTTGGGTTTTTGGTAGAAACGCTCCGAAACGTGTTTTTTTTGGGGGGCAATATGGGTATCAGATAAAAGCTCTAATTAAGAGCATTATTACTGTGTAGTTTGCCGAATGTTTCGGGTACAGGATGGTCCAGTTTAGGTGCATTAACTCCCAGGTTTACGCTTTAGCTCCTTTTAATATAAAAAACTAATAAAAAAAATAAGAATGCCCCAACATGTTCATAATAGGATTCTCCCTCTCTCTCTCTCTCTCTCTCTCTCTCTCTCTCTCTCTCTCTCTCTCTCTCCAACTATAAACCATAAAACCGAAGTTATCGAACTAAAACCATAAAGAATAGTACTAAATCATGACACTGCTGTGAATAGGATCATCATAATATATAATACCGGGCCACATGGCACCAAAATGGGGTACAATGATGTTCCATGTAAGTAATGAAAACTGTACAACTAAGACTCGTTAGTCAAAATCATCCGAGTCTATGCCTGTCTGCTGATCCCAAGGGTCCGTAGATGAATCGGAATCGGGATCGGAGGGAACCATACGCCGTAGTGTGGCCCTGCCCCCCTCTGGCTGCCCCCACCTGTTAGAGCCTTTATTCCCTGTCCCGATTATTTACAGTTTTCAGAGACACATGTAGGTCTTGTAATTATTGTAATTACTAAAATGGCTAAGTCACCGGCCTGTGGTGACTTTTGTAAGTAAATTGTAAATAAATTGTAATTAGTTGGCATTGGACCTCAGAAAATCGTGTTTAGCTTTGGCATGGGGTACTGGGTCATTTATTAGGAGTGGCTGCATTGACCTCCTAAAAAGTGGGAGAGTAGACTAGTTAATGAGACACGTGTCATATGCTCATTGGACACTTGGTCCAGTGAATGAGTGACACATGTCAAGGTTGACCGGTCAAACATGACACGTGTCACATTCTCACTGGGACACTTGGTCCAGTGTATGAGTGACACATGTCAACCTACTCACTTACCTATGTGTCAGAATACTGCCAAGTGGCAAGTGTCGACTGTGCATGGAATTGGCCATGTGTTGACGTTAGGAAAGGTCAAGGTTAAGGGGTGCTTGAGGATTGTGCATAAGTGAGCCTAGAGAGAGGCATTCCTCATCATAATCTATGCACAAAGGTTGGGAGCAGACAAGGCAGCCAGCTCCACCATGTTTCATGTCCTTTGATGTTTGTACATGCAGGGAAATCGACAGGGATCGACATTGCGGACTGTTGCACACGGGATAAGCTAAGTTTTAAGTGAAGTTTCAGATTTGGAGTCTAACATTTGGTATCAGAGCCTAGGTTTACATTCAGAGGAAGGTTGCAAAAATCAAAATCGGGCTGCGACTGTGAATCGGGATCAGATTACAGCGGCGCAAATCAGAATCGGATTTCAACTTCGGAATCAGAATCGGATTTTAGAATTGGATCAGGTCACGATTTCAGAATCGGATCAGAATCAAGTTTCAGTCTGCAGATTAGGATCAGGTTTCAAAGTCACGGATCAAAATGGGATTTCAGCCCCAAAAATCTGGTTTGAAGGCTGCAGGACCCACGTTGACAGCTGGGAGCAAAGAGGCTTCGATCTTGATCTCAAATTGTCACCGAAATCACCCTGGTAACCTGTGTTTGGCTGTTTATTGCTGTGGCATGGTGTAGGGATACTTGATTTCTGTGAATTTGATGGGTTTGCAAGGAAAATAAGGGCTATTGCAGGCTGTTCTAGCCAGGACAGACCTGATGCACGCTTCATAAGAGGGTTTTGTGTGCGAAACACACCTAATTACTCTCATTTTAGACCTCAACTTGGGTTGGCAGGTTTGGAAAGCCATAATTATGGATCCACAGGAGGGTACTTGTTAGAATCCCCATCGTCATGCCGGTCATTGCTAAAGCACAAACAATTGACGAACGCTACGTTACCACCCAACCATAGAGGTACAACCACCTCACCCCCGTGCACTGGAGCTACAAACCACCATCAAGCAAGCTCGGATCTCATGTAAGCCATAGTGTCCCATACCACCATGCCTTACCCTCGACCCTCGCCTACCTACATCCTGAGGCCTAGATACTCGTCCTGACCTGACCACAGTGGAAGAGCTCTTCATTCTCCAGGAGAGAATGAATGCCAAGCTCATGGAGATCCACCTCTATATACATCGTCCAGGTGGGTCATCTTCGTCCATAAGAGTCACGCATGACCAACGACACACGGCAGTTGTGCACACTGACGCGAGTCCATAACAACGAGTCACTGCGTGCCAATAAGACATTGACACGTGGCACCCAAAAGACCTATAGCTCCAGTTCAGCGTTCCGTCCCATAAATGAGACGGTCACCTCAAGTTTCCTGTTGCATGCCCTAATGGGTACGTAACATTCCCTCCCCCTTTAAGAGTCTCCTCCTAAAGGAAGCAAACCAGGGAAGTTCTGTCTTAAATAGTCCTCTCTCTCCCAAGTGTCCTCATCATCTGACTTGCCTTTCCAACGTACGAGAAATTCCGGAACCAAATGGTTTCTCAATTGGTGACGACGAATGTCAACAACTTTTTTAGGTACGTTGGGACAAAGGTAGACAGATCCTCTAACTCAACTAGTTCACCTTCCGGAATTAGGGAATCCTTCCTACTAAGTCGTTCTTTTAAACGACTTACATGGAAAACAGGATGAACCCCAACCCCAATCGGAAGATCTAGCTGATAAGCGTACCTTTGAATCCTTAGGGATTTTTAGATACACCTAGGTTCCGACCTCAATATCCCGAGGTGAGCGACCGTAGTTAGCATAAAACTGAGCTCTATCCTGAGCGGTTTTCATGCTTTCCTTGGCCACTAGCAGCATTTCTTGCATATCTTGCAGGAAATCTACTTCAGCTTGCACCTTGAGACCTTTGAGTCCGACCGAAACTGGAGAACGTGGCTGAAAGCCATACATCAGCATAAAAGGACTGAATCCGGTGGCAGAAATGTTGCCTAGGAGATCGCGCACAGTTTGCGTGCACAGTACCCTAGTTTGGTCATCGTGGACAATGTCTTTTTTGAGTCTCTGATCTGCTTCATGCTCAGCTCATTAATGTTCACATAATGATCTTAGTTAGAGATTTTCCTATGATCCTTCAGCTGGCTGTCCATATTTTTCATATGTGATGCATCATGTGATAGTGGTCATAATTTGGTAATACATCACTGTCCAGGTGTCTTTAATCATTTGCAGACCGGATCTAGCAACCCATGACAACAGCAAGAGAAGGAGGTGATTTTTTCAGCCCATAGTGAAAGGACTAAGTCATTTGCGGCTCATTGCTGAAGGGGGAAACTGGTTTCAGCCCATTGCTAGAAGAGGAAAGCCATTTGCAATCTGTTGTTGAACAAGAGCATCATTTTGTTTACATTCCTGGTCTAATGCAGATTTTATAGCTCTTTGCTTGAGGAAACAGCCCATATAATCCATTTTGCTGTTCATCATAAAGTGATTTTCCATCTACTGTTCATTGCTGAAGGAGAACATTTACCACATCTATATGGAAGCTTTTCATCAATTTTTCAGCCGTTGTTTAGGATGACAGCCTTCTACATAGCCATTCCTTGCCCATTGCTGAGGAGTACCTTGTTTGTGGCTTCTACAGCCACATCTACCTTCATTGATGGCTGCCCATTCACTTGCTACTTATTTTTCTTCATCATTGGCCCTTTTTGTCATCATTATTGAGGAATATCATCTTTTGGTAACTTCGGTGCATCCTTTTACATCCATTATTGACTTGCAACATCATCATTTTGAGGGATAAAAAGGCCCTATTGCCTCTGATTACATCCATCACAGGCCCTGATATCATATGGTAGTCTGCTCTGGTCTATTTTAGCTAGTGTGGTGGTTGGAATGATTGAGGAAATTTGGTGGCCAATATTTATCTTATTTTACAGTTTTCCATAAATAGTATGCTATCTACGTTGAGCCACCATTTGGGCACTATTTTGTGGAGGCCTCTGTGACTTTTCTTGGCCGTCCATACAGAGTATTAGTTCTTACTTGAGGTGGTTATTGGCTATTTATGAGCAAAGTACATAGCCTTTTTGGCTCTTCCTGAGGAGTCGGGAGTATAGGTGTAGTGGCTGAACCAAACCCAATTTATAGTGTCATCACTTGAGGGCTCCAACCACATGATTGTTGGGTTGCATATCTTGATATAGGATACAACAATGTTTGAGGTATTTTACTCACTCCTTTGGCGAATCGTTATGACTCCTCAAGCTACCAGTTGCAAGAGGAAGCTGGATGATTGCTTTGAGCTTTTGAGTATGTTATAGGAATGCTCACAACTATGTGGAGCAGATCCTATTCTTCTGAGAGGATTGATTGGTCCTATGAGTGAGTACCTAGCCAGTTCTTAGACTCATATTGTTGCTGCTGTTCATGACGTACATAATACATCATGAACAGGAATCTATTCAAGACTTCAAGGATAAGGTATACTGATATGCCTTGTTACATTGCAGCATTATGAAGACCATTTTGCTATGATGGCCCAGTCATTCAGGACCTAAGGCCACAGCTTGACCTTCAAGATTCACTGTATGCACCTGTTAGTACTTCGTGATTGCTCAATCTGCTATTTAAGAGCTCAAATCATTGGAGCAAAAACTGAAAGAGTAACATATCCATATCATGCACAACTAGCATATGCTACTTGTGTTAGTCATACCTTGAATAAATGATTGAGAGTTCAGATATGTTGCAGAGACTCCATTGCTTTAGTTGATAGTGACTTGATACATATAACAATATGAACAACAGAGTACTTTTGCACATTCGAGCTACATTTGAGAATGTACGCAAATCATTACAAAAGCTTGCTATTCTCATGCTTTCCATAGCACACAGATGCTATGATGATCTAGGATCGATTTGATTGTTCCACCACAAACATAAAAAATTACATTGTTTATGTTGAGATCATTTTTGGTTTCAACTTGCTTTACTTCTTTACATAACATCACTTTGAGCATCATTGTCACTTTAAATGGTCAGGGGTATAATTACAAGATATAGATTCTCGTGAATACTACATCTCATCTCTAGGAAGAAGTTTCCAAGGCTTATGTTGCAAGTATAATCAGTGTTAATTGGAAGAGTCAATTCAGGTCCAACTACAACACAGGCACCATCAGAGCCCTCTAGAGTCTATTGTGCCACAAGCAATTACAGAGCTCCTAGAGCAGTACCATCATGTTTCTTATCAGCCCTGCTCCTTGCCACCGTTGCAGGATGTTATTACCACTTTGACCTGCTTCCAAACAGTACCTACATCGTCCTCTATACCACATGTCCAGCTTTGAGCATGAGGAGATTCAATGGCAAGTATCGGATTTATTACAAAGAGATTTGATTGTGCCTAGTCAAAACCCTGCCGCTGCTCCTGTTTTAATTGTTCATAAGAAAAAAGGTACTCAATATTTAAGGACTGATTTCAACCTCTTAACAAAGAATGTGTTAAGAAATGGCATCTAAATCCACATGTGATGATCTACTCGACCAGCTATCATTATCCAAGGGATGAGTACAAGACTACTTTCTTCATCAAGTATGTATGAGTCTCTTGTCATGGCTTTTGGAGTAACTGATGGCCCTCCTGCCTTCCTTTATGTCATAAATACTGCACTCCATCCTTCGATTGGCAAATTTGTGGTTGTATACAAGCAATGCAAACGTGTCTTTCCTGTATTTGAAATTGAGTTCCTTGGCTTCTTGATCTCTAATGGCACTGTCAAACTTGACCCTTCCAATGTTACCCAATCCGTACTTGGCAAATACACATTCATGTTAATGGTGTTCACATGTTTTGGCCCTTGCTACACCTTTTAGGGAAGTCCATTCCCTGCTTTGCTATTGTTGCTTCAATACTTAGTGCACCTCATAAAGATGTTGTCTTCATGGGACTCTTGGATATCATTTGGCCATTTGATAAGACACTTTTAAAAATGTCTCATCAAGTTTTATCCGGTATTCGAGATTTCAGAATACGATTCTGAAGATATTATTAGCTACCTAGGTATAGCATACTCAATTCTATACATGGGGCTTTAAGCTATCTGCATTTCTACTAGAGAGGAATTAAAAAGCAGGGAAAGCACACTGGTCTTCGATGCTTTGAAAAGACATCTTGAATCCAACCCTAAACCACTATAATGGCTCTTCCTAGTTTTTTCCAGTGATTGTACATCCATGGTCAGCCTTGTCAAGCTTGATGTACCACTTTGCCAATAAATCTTCTTGCTTGTTAATTACTCTTCTAAATCTCATTGTTCTCAAAGAACCATAATAACGTCAAATATTTCTTGGTTTGTTGTTTAGTAAATAAGAATATATAGTATCTATAAGGTGCATAGAGAGTTAATGTTTGCCCTATAAAAGAAGTGGTTTTTATTGCACGTATGGATAACAAAAACCATAAATCTTTACTTTGATTATCATATTTCATGAACTTAATGAAGGATATGTATCAAGGTGATTCTTGACATGTTGATCAGCTACGAAATCCATATGGCAATACTGACCTTCTCATCTTGAGAAGCAACATCCAAAGACTTAGAACATTGTTTGGAAAATTGCTCTGACGTCATCTTGCTCTCATGGATCTAATCTGATAAAAGAGGTGGATTAGTTCATTGATGCCAACTCCTAGCAATCTGTACAAAGCAACAAGTATATCACTCTGATGTTTTTATTGCAGCGAAAGACATCATAAAGTTGTTACTTTCCAATGGAGCAAAAAAAACAAAACAAGATTCTCGCAAGACCACAACATGAGAGAGTAGTCAAAACTTTGAAGTGTCATGAAACCACAAAAGAAACTGGATTTCACATCATAACAAGAGATTCTCGACTATTGTACTTTTAGGTTTCAAACTTCAAAGTTCAAACTGTCAACTACTCTAACATGACTAAAATTTAACTACAAAGTTACCCAAGTCAATATTGAGGTATTGTTGCAAATGATATTCAACCAATTAGGAGTTTGAAGCTAGCTACACTTCACAATTTTTTGCTACGGTACACCACCAATTTGAAGCTTATTATCTATTCCAAAATTTTGGTCACTTGTATCACATGCTTGGTAATTCTTGAAATTTTGCCAAAAAATGCTCAGTAGACAAATTTAACGAGTATTGTGTACTCATGTTCTATATGGAATGTACTGCAGATACTACAAATCCTAAATACTTGATTTAAGAATAACCTTATAAACTTGATCAAGAATGACTAATAACTATCTGAAAAATGTATGCCACACTAATCTATGCAAAAAACAAAATACTATACGGCCGTCTGTAGGCCCTGTACAGTCTGTACTACTGCGAAATTCTATAGATACGTACTTTCAGACCAAGAAACTCAAAAAATTCAGCTCAGTTTGTATGCCTTTTCAAAAACAGAATATGTACTGCTTTTTGCAGCCAGTCTTACAGACTTCTGCAGCCTTTGTTCGGACTTTTGAAAGTACTATACTGTCAGCAACAAGTACAACAGGTACTATACCGAGCTCAGATGCTGAGACGATATTTAATATTACATCTCTCTCTCTCTCTCCCTCTCTCTCTCTCCCTCTCTCTCTCTCTCACACACACACACACAATTCAACAAATCTCGCATGCTGCAGAGGGCCACGGTCGCTATTAAGTATCCATAACTGCTACTGTCTTCGGTACAGTCCTTTTCCGCCACTTATGAGGCTATGGTTAGCAATTAGAGCAGTCAATTTTTTCTTAGATCTTATTTCATTCACAAAATTCTCTTGCATACAGCTTCATTCTTGCAATACTGCTATCAGCTGTAACTTATAACTCAGAACCGCCTGGTCTACATCCACAACATTCATGTACGCAAATGGACGAAAAATCTTACCAATCTTAAAGAAACGGACAGCTCCGAAATCTTTCAAAGAATATCTTTCAAAGAACTTGCCTGGATCGAACAAAGCACAGCAGGAGGAAATCATGGAGACCGAATGAGCAAAAGCCCCCAAAATCTACTCAATTTTCAAATGAAGCAGATGCTTGGGATGATCCATACACGAAACTCAGAACGCCATCGCCAGAAACCAGAGAAATGACGAGCTCGTATGAAGACAACGAAAGAGAATGAAGACGATTGGATCGGCGCAGGCTCGAATCTCCGCCAACCCCTTGGCGCACTTTGCACAGTGCCAAACCGGGCCCAAAGGTCTTTTCTATTAAAAAAATCAACTTAAATGAATGACATCAGATTTTATCCTTTTGATACAAAAATATCATAACCCAGACTCAACAACAAACGCCCGATACCTCTGAACTAGGGCATGACATTACACCCATAAAAGCCGAGGCAAGAAAATTTTGGGTAAAATCAAAAAAAAATTTGAGCCTTTACACGCATTCAAGCCTTGATCAGTATAAAGTCCAAAAGCACTAGAACCTTTCCCTCACTGTTCAGGAAAACCGGCAAACTATAGGAATGGAACCGGCAAGTTTTCTCAAAAATCGGCATCATAAAATGTCTGACGATTTTTTATACAAGCATGTATACCTGTTTATAAGTAAAAGCCTTCAAAAAATCGAGAAGTTCTATAAGATGCCGGTTTTTTTAGGATAACTTAAAAGAGGTTTCTCGAGCACTAGTTTCACTACACAATGTTTATATTCGATCTTCCTCATGGGGGGCTATCAAGGATCCTAAATAGCACACTAGTGTATATTCCTTGCCTCCTTTTGAAGTTTGGATGTTACCTAAGATTCAGCATTAACATTGGGAATCTTTTGAATCTTCAATGATAGGGACGTCGCAAAATCAAAATGTTTTTAAACTATCCAATGTGTGGGGCTTAAAATTGTACGATAATAGGAGGAGGAAGCATATATTTAACCATGTTCGAGGGTTCAATTAAGGCCCCACTCTCATCCAAGAGTGTAGGTTGCTTGAAAGTTGCAAGGATGATATCTTCACCATCACCAAGGCTTTCTCACTATTAATTGAGAGTGAGGGCCTTATTGCACCCTTCATCACACTTCAAAATACACTCCTCCCTACATATTGACTTCATATAGGTTTCCCTTGGGCCCCACTCAACTTTGAATATTACAAGATTGTTTAAGCATTTTGAAAGAAAAAGGGTTTTGTTATTTCACAAGGAAGCTAATTCATCTAGCTTTATTATGTACAATACTTCTTTACATCACATGTTAAAGCAAAGTCATGAAGGAGCAACATGCTCCAAGGCTCTTCATGCAATGAGTGCAACTCTTATCTAACTTCACTACTATAGGGGTTTTTTCATTGAATATGCTTCATCTCTTTCTAGATAAATCTTGAAGGTTATGTAATTAAGCATAAAAGCATGATGGGCACCATCTCTCACGTCATTTTTGGTCTTGGAAAGTGAGCTTGGAGTTGGGGCTCCACCTCCATTAGATGACAAGATTTTGTAGCTCCTCTCTCACTTCTTATTTCTCTTTCTCCCTATCTAGGTTTTTCCTCTCTCTTCAATTCCCTACCTTCATAACTCTCTCTACTCCCTACATATTTTCTCTCTCTAATTTCTTTGATTACACAAGCCTCTTCTCTCTCTCTCTCTCTCTCTCTCTCTCTCTCTCTCTCTCTCTCTCTCTCTCTCTCTCTCTCTCTCTCTCTCTCTCTCTCTCTCTCTCTCTCTCTCTCTCTCTCTCTCTCTCTCTCTCTCTCTCTCTCTCTCTCTCTCTCTCTCTCTCTCTCTCTCTCTCTCATCAACGATTTTTCTTTTTATAAGTTCAAGATATAGGCTATTTCATGAAAGGAATTTGTTGAATTCAACTTGGAAATCATTGTGCTATTTTTAGCAAATTTGGAAGAATGCTTTTCTTTTCTATTTTTAGAAAAATCATGAATTCACATCTACAATGAATTTCTTTTGCAAAATTTGTTTATGACATCAACATTAATTGGTGAATAATTGGAGAGTAGAAGAATCCCCAAAAAGCAGGGAGGGCCTCCCCATCTTGAACCCTCTATGATTTGCATGTATGAATGAAATGGTGCGATGTATTTTCCATCTTTGATACTATATGTAATGATCATTTTCAGACTTTGATGAGTTTTTTCATGCTATTTGTTTATGCATGTATGTCAAATTTTTACAGTTGGAGGGTATCATAGAGATGAGTTCACATGATGTTGATGAGGCTTCGTGTATCGCGATTTGGATTTTGCAGTCGCAAAGCATTCGCGAAGGAACCACGATCCTCTTGTGACTCGGATGGAGTTCAGATGCGATCGCTGGACACTGCCAGCTGAATCACTCCTACAATCCTCCAGAATGTAGTCAGGCTCTGTTGATCTACGTTTATAAAATTAATGCAGCATTCAACATAGTTTCAACCAAGGTGCGGAATTAAAATGAACAAGAAAAAAAACTCAGACACACAATTAACAACATAAGCATTTGCATACTAGATCAGACACAACAAGAGAAATTATCTATATTGAACTTCCTCTGCTTTCTTCAAGCACTGCATGCAAATCCACACAGTGCGTTGGCGTGGGAGAAACACGGTTCTCGCACAAGTAATCGTCTCGCTTTACTAGCGGACAGTTGGATCTCTATGGATCTTGATCACAGAGCTCGTCTCGCACGCAGGCGAACTTGTTGTCTGTATTTCGTCTTGATTGCTTACTAGCATCAGACTACTTCATTACATTGTATGTGTATTCTGTTGATCTATATGTCAAGTATCATCCAGTAAGTATGTCGCTCTATGTGAATCTAAGATTAGAGTGATTAAACATCTACAACTAATCAAGGAATCACAAGAGTGGTAGATTAGCCACGACCTAAAATGTCTCTATTGACGTCATATCATTAGATCAGATATCTGTACTTCTGGGTACTTGCATGATCTTGCTAGTACTCTTTGGAGCATGCAGGCAGGAGAAGGTTTCGTTTCCGTCATTGGTTTCATTTTGGTCGTTTGCCTTCTCTCGTATTGGACCGCAAAAGATTCTCGTTCGTGAATCTTTCATGTTCGCGAACCGTTCGTCTTCGTCTGCTTTGACTTTCGTGTTCGCAAACCGTTCGTCTTCGTTTTCTTTGACTTTCGTGTTCACGAAACTTTTCGTGCTTTGTGTCTCCAGATCTTCGAGTTCGCGAATGTCTTCGTCGGGCTGAGGGCTGAAAGCTAGCAAGGCTTTGTAATTAAAAACGTTTTGTTTCTTCAGATGTGAATGTGTTACTACTCCATTGAGCACTTTGTTTATATTTTAAAAGTTGAAAAACTTTAGTATGAGTGCACTTTTCATGTGAACGTAAAAGCTATGAAACTTTAAGTTTTGCTACAAGTTAGCTAATTGCAAAAGCGGTTTTCTTGCATTCACATTATAATATTTGGTGAGCTTATGGTCCAAGTATTTCTTTGTTTGAAAAAGTATGATTGTTGGATGTCATTGAAAAAATATCGTTGTTAGTTGTTTTGGCTTCTATGGATGTGGAAGTGCACAACTAGAGTGAACTTGTGAGTCTATGCAAGAACTTTGTAGACATGCATAGATTTGAGGAGAGTGTGAAAATAAAAATTTCAAATATTACACATGAAGCTGTCGAAAATCGAGAGGTTAGTCAATAGAAGCTCGAGCGGGTGGTGCGTGTAGGATCGGAGGCGCCACAGTTAGCAGCAGAATAATCAAGATGAATGATTCATATAGATGAGCAAATAAATGATACAATAGTGAGACTAAAATTGCACTCTGATTAATATCAACAATGAGTACATTTGCTTGAAGTAATAACTTCAGCTTGTTGAGCGTGATAACGTTGGCTACAGAAACTCAAAAATCAGAAGAAGTTTTTTGATGAAGATTAGTCCTTAACTAACTTCCTATCCATAGCTTACAAAATATCTTCTTCTTGCTTGATATCTAATTAGCATTAAATGTTATCTGTCTCATTTATTACAGCCGCCTTTGAATGTACAAAGTAGGCGGACTGTTAACGCGAAGTTATTGGGTCGGATTTTAGATTGACAATATTGAAATTTACCAGTATCAAAAATTATACAATGACTCAAAAAATATATACTGACTCAAAAAATATAGATTTTTTTGAGAAATATATAATTTTTCGAGTCGATCCAGTATAAAAAAATCCTAGAAAATTCGATTCTGAATTTCGATCTTTTTCTCAAAAATTCGAGCCTTCTTTTTTTGGGTTTTGTACAACTTTCAGGATGCTCATTAATGAATGGATTTGAGGCTGAGCATTCCAACACTCCCCCTTAATGTGGATCCTGAAAACTTTTGATTTTCAGATTCAACATGTCGTTGAATCTGAGATGGTGCTCTTTTGACAGAGCCTTTATGAAGTAATTTGCTTTTCTGAGATTTGTCCTGCTACGTCAATTTCTGGATTCGGAGATTGTAGTGGGCTGGAACCATATCAGTCTTTTGTACTCCAATGCTAATATGCATTTCAGATCCTTCATCAGTTTCAGATTGTTACTGAATAGTAGAGTGTCATCTACATAAAGAGTGTTGATGAAGAAATCCGATACATACTTGAAGTGAATATTCGAGTCTGCCGAGTTTGGATAGAAACCATTCTCATTTAGAAATGCGAATTTGGTGTCCTCTTCTGCTTTGCACTGGTCAACATCAGTGGTTGACTTTGCCTCTGAAATAGTGTTGATTTTCTACACAAAGTAGCAGAATGGATCATCCATAAGTTTGGATGGAGGCTGTTTGGATCGAATCAATCTTCTGAGTTGAAATTTGATCCTTTGATGTGATTCGATCCGTTAAGATTCTAACTCACTTTCAAAGTCAGTATCGATTTTTGACTATTCGACCCTTGAATCGGAATTTAGTTGTTCGATACTTGGGTCGGAATTTGCTGCAACTTTCTCTTTGTGGTCAAAAATTGGTCTTCCTGAGTGTCTAGGTTGTAGAGCTTGTGTGCCTTGTGATCTGGAGAGAAGCCAATAAAAATCGATCTGTTGTTGTTCGATCCTTGGATCAAATTTTTCTGTAAATCAATAGAGATCTGATTGAAAGCATCCAAACACTCTAATATTTTTGAGTGATGGCTTTCATCCTGTCCACACCTGATAAGGTGTCTTGCATTTAGGGTCGTTGTAAGGGAGGCATGGGCCAGCATGCTCTTTGCACTTGCAATGAGTGTCTAATTCTTCCTTTGAGCTACACCATTGGACTGAGGTGAGTAGCTGGTTGTGGATTGTTGTAGGTGTATTCCGTTGGCCTTGCAAAAAGCTTTGAACTTGGTGGAAATAAATACTCTCCCTCCATCAGAACATAGGCTTTGATTCTTCTCTGGGTCAAATTGTCTGCTGATGTTTTGAATTGCTTGAAGAACTTGAAGGCATCGAATTTTTCTTTCAGAAAATAAGTTGTAGTCCTCCGAGAGAAGTCATCAATAAAATTCAGAAAATAGAAAGCTCCCCCTCTAGAAATGGTTTGCATAGGGCCACAAATGTCCATGTGTACAAGGTCTAGCAAGTTTCTAAGTATGGACTATATCAAAAATGAAAGGACTTCTAGCATGCTTGCTGATTATACAGCTTTTACATGGAGTATCAAATTTGCTAATTGTGGGCAGATCTTGTACTAAATTCTATTTTGACATTTGTTGAATACAATGGAATTGAGGTGGCATAATCTGAAATGCCAAGCATATCAGCTGATTCAAAAGTGGATGTATAAAGAGCTTGACAAATAGAAGAATTGTAGTGGCTGATTTTGCAAAGATTGCCACTCCTTTTTTTGAAAGCTAGAGCGCAACTTGTTGTCATTAATGGGCATGTCTAGCAAATTGCCTTGCAGGTCGGCGAGTATCGCTGCGCCATTAGGTCGGATCTCTACTACTCTATACGGTCCTTCTCCCTTAAACTTAAGCTTGCCTTTGTGTGCCTTGGCGTTGTATAACAATGCCAATTCTCCCTTGATGAGATCCTTGGTTTTGATATTGCGATCATGCCAGGCCTTCCGTCATTGTTTTTCCAAATCTAGGGCATGAAGCACTAGGAAGCGAGTTTCATGAAGTTGAAGAAGGTTTTCCAATCTCCTCTTGGTTGATTCCTCTGTACTTGGCGATGGCGACTCTTAGACTTGGAATGACAAACTCAGCAGACATTATGGCTTCTTGTCCATACACCATCTGAAGCGGAGTTTGTCCAGTACCCACTTTGAATGTGGTTCTAAAAGCCCATAGAGCTGCATACAGCCTGTGTTCCCAATCAAATCGTGAAGCTTCAACCATCTTCATGATAATTCCGTAGAGGATCTTGTTTGATGATTCTGATTGTCCATTACAGCGTGGATAATAGGGGATACTCTCTCTATGGACAACCAAATAAGAGAATAACAGGTCAGTGATAGTCTCGTTTAGGAAATGCATTTCGCGGTCACTCATGAGTTCTAGTGGATTCTCATATAGGAATTTGGCAATGGAGTTGGCATCAGCCTTTCTCACCACCTTGGCTTCTACCCATTTGGTCAAGTAGTCAGTGGCTACAATAATATATTGAGCTTGTGAGCCACAGGCAGCTAGACGAATAGGGCCGACGTCGTCGATGCCCCATTTCTCAAATGGCATTTCAGCCAAAATCGGTCGTAACAACATTCTATCCTTTCCCTAGGTTCAATTGAACCGTTGGCACACATCACACCTTTTGACCTAATAGTGAATGTCTCTGAACATTGTGGGCCACCATAGGCCGTGTTGCAGTACTTTCCTATTGGTAGCTTCAACAGCAAAATGCCCTCCTCCTATTCCTTTGTGGGCGATGCTCACTACTTGGGACACTTCATGCGGTAGGACACAACAACGTATAATTCCATCGTTACAAATGCGATACAGCTGTCTTGCTATCAATGTGAAAGGGGCAGATTTATGATTAACCTGCATCATTCTACCTTGCTCATCTCAAGGGGATGACGTCCCGACATAAGATATCCCACTATGTCAGTAACCCACTCAGGGACGGCGTCAACATGAAATAGTATGGCGTTAGGGAGTTCATCATCGACCCCTCTACTCTCGGGAACATTTCGGATCCTTGAGAGGTGATTGGCCAGATAGTATTGTTTCCCTTTACGAATGACGATTTTCAAGTTCTTGAAGAAGCAGTAGCCATCGGGTGATTCGCCCTATTGTGTAGGGTCTATTTACCAGATATAGTAGGGCTTGGTGATCTACGAAGAAAACAAAGAGGTTAGGTAATGACAAAATTTCTTCACATTGTATACCAGGGCTAGCGCTTCATGTTCGGTGGTGGTATAATTCATCTCCGCAGGAATCAATTGCCTACTGGCGAAATAGATCGGATAATCCTTCTTGTACTCCCCTGGTTGCGTCAGAACACTCCATATGGCATAGTTAGAGGCGTTTGTGTGGACGTGAAATTCTATGGTCCAAATAGGAGGTCGAAAGATTGGTGTGGTCACTAAGGCCTTCTTGAGTTTGTGGAAAGCCTCAATGGATTCAGTTGTCCACTCTAGTTGCTGGTAGATTAAGCGGGCCAACTTAGCAAAGTTCATGACAAACCTTCGATAATAATTGCAATGTCTCATAAAGATGTACACTTCGCATACAGTTTAGTATTATGTGAATCTTGTCGACGTCAGTGGTGATACCATGCCTCGAAACCACATGTCCTAGCACTATGTCGTGCATGACCAGAAATTGGCATTTGGCCGGGTTTAGGGATATGCCGAATAATAGACATTGGATGAACGCTTTCTCTAAGCAAGCTAGATGTTGGGCTCTAGAGGAGTGGACACACAAGTCGTCCATGAATATTTCAAAAAACTTCCAAAGAAAATCTTTGAAGGCATAACTCATCACTTGTTGGAAAGTGTTGGGAGCGTTGCACAATCCAAATGGCATCACCTTGTAGGCATATGTTCTCCACTCAGTGGAGAAAGCAGTTTTGTGTTGATCTTATGGGGCTATCTACACTTGGTTATAGCCACCAAACCCATCTAGAAAACTATAGGCTTCTGGTCCGGCTATTCTCTCTAACACATTTTTTGTGAACGGTAAGGGAAAATGGTCCTTGTTGGTTACGACATTCACCTTCTTGTAGTCCACACAGATTCTAAGTTTTCCATTTTTCTTAGGTACAACCACGATAGGTGATACCCAATCAGTGTGTTCCATCTCATAGATGAATCCCACATCCATAAGCTTTTTCAACTCTTCTTGAATCAGCTGGGCATAGTGCGGATTGGACCTATAAGGCCTACTAACAACAGGTTTTGCACATCAGCCATTGGAATGGTGTGAACCACTACGTCTGGCGATATGCCCTTTAGCTCAGCATAATTCCAAGCAAGACAGTCTCGGTATTTGCGGAGAAGTGCCTTAAGATATTCTAGTTTCTCTCCCTCTACATCTTCTCCTACAGATACCATATAAATTTCTTCTCCCTTATCAACCAGATCTACCTCTTTGGTGTGGGAAGGACCTTTATAAACATTGGCTCCTCGGGAGGTTTCTTCTAAGGGTTCTCTCTTTGCCCTGGGCATAACCACTACCACTTCATCCATCTCGTAATCCTTGAAATATTGTGACACGTCATGCGTAGGTTTGGGTTCTTCTATGGCATCTTCTCGGATCTTATCTTGTACCTCCTGGTCGTGGTCATCACTCAGTCTTGATTCCTCTTTTATCACTCTTAGCCTTCCACTCAGTGATTTTTGCCTTATATAGGGGTTTACGTTCACGAAGCGGGCTGGCGGGTGGCTGATTGTTGACACCCAATCTTTTCAGAGCGCGGTCAAGTTTTTTGATGCTCTTGGATGGTTTCATACCCAGATCTGCGAAGGTGATCAAGGCTTTTTCCTTCGGAGATTCTCCAGGTGGGAAATCCGAAGTAATTGGCTCTTTTCCCTTGGTGTTCGTCGGCGATTCTGATCTTGGATCAGGTGTCAGATCTTTCACCATCTTTATGCTATTGTCCAATAACAAGATTTCAAGCTTATAAAGAGCTTCATCATTGGCTAGGTCCCAGTCTATGCATTCTCGCAAGAGATCATTGATGGTTATTGGAACACTAGTCATGGATCCATCTGTTACCATATCCATTCGGCCAACAACAACATTACCTTGTAGGGTTTTGCTATTTCGATGAGATCTTCAGTTGGTAGAGGCCTTAGTGGATCTAGCACTTCAAGATTTTGATGCGGCTTTAAAACAATCAAGATCTACATAACGGAGGAAATCTTTGTCCTCGTATTCTTGATCTTCTTCCAGGGTGAACACCTAAAGAACTTCACTTTCTTTTTCACCGTAGACTCCTTGCAGTGGTTCCTGAGGTATAGCCTCTAGGCTCATCATAAAAAGTGATATAGAGTCTTGATGGCCTTCGCCATATTTATTCGATGGTCATGTTAATGGTCTGATCGGGGTGTCATCTACATTGAAAAATGGGTCTACAATCAACCTTTGCCTTGGAGGATGCTCAACTAACGAAACATCGAACTGGAGACAATCTATCGTAGCTAGGGCCTCGGTCCAATTTACCACATCTGTTTCCAAATCATCTCGTATAACAATTCTCCTCCAACGACGTCCGTCATCTGACTCTTCATCAGAGTGGATGGTAGTAGTATAACATCACTTTTCAACAGATCGACTAGGACAGTGGTGTGGTCTTTTTTCCCTTCCTTGCTATGGAAAGGGACTTCGAAACCAGAATGCTTGTTTGCATTATGTCCAGTCTCACGGATGAACTACAATAACCTAGGATTCACTAAGGAGTGAGAGAAAGTTGTGGGCCGATTGTCGTTATCTCTCTTGGGCTGACGCAGGTCTTGCTCTCGAGCAGTTTCTCTAGCCTGATCTATGTCCTGGGCTTCTTTCACCCACTCCTTCATTATCCTAAAGTTACCTTGATCAACTGTGGGATTGGGGTATTCACCTATGTATAAAGAACCTAAAGATCCACTAGTAGGACAAGTGGTAGCAGACTTGGACGACTCTTTTTCTCTTCTAGGCTCTCGTCTGGATGAATATCGGCATCGTAGATGCCTTGGGCCCTCCTACCACAGTCATCAAATGCGAAGGGGTAGAGACCTCTCCTTGCTTCTCGTGTCTATTTGGACACGTGAGATATGAGTGTCCATACCCACAATCCCGGCAAAGAGGCACAAAGTTGCCTTGTGGCTTGTTAGGGCACTAGACGATTCTATGGTTTTCTCCACATTCGTAACACTTGATGGGAGCTCTAAATTATGTACTTTTGAGCTGATTGGCATAGATCAGTATTAAGTTTGTGTTTGCGCCATCTATGAAATGCACTGGAACAAAGTCATGTGCTTCTCCCTCGGGATAGTAAGGTTCTTTGGTCACTTCGACCATATTTAACTGTTGAGCCGCTGGTAGGGATTTCGTACTACTAAACCTTAGGTTCTAGGGGGAATGGGTGGTAGCACCAATCTAGGCGGCGGTTGGGGTAGGGCACCTTGACGTTGTGCCAATGGAACAAGGTGTGGAGCTAGGGTGTGGAGTTGGTCAGGCTGCTTGGTTCCTGAGATTGTAGCGGCATTCAGTTGTATCATCAGTCTCTGAACTAGTGCTCTCACTATCGTCGATTCTCTTAATGGCATTGGCGCAGGCTGCTTGAAAAGACACGTATTTGTCTCTTTGCTTCATTTGCTGTCTGATTCCCTTGTGTAGTCCTGCCATGACCCATGTCAGGATGCTATGGTCTGGGACACTATCAGGGTCACATCCACCATGCAATCTTTTGATCCACTCAATATAATCACGTAGGGACTCGTTCTTCTTATCCATACGGATTCAGCCTAACTGCAATATTGGATCGGAAAGAAAACGAGTGGTTTTGAATCTTGTGAAAAATTTAGTTTGTAAAATATTCCAATCGTTGTGCCGTTCTGCTCAAGATTGAAATACCAATCTTTAGCAGTATTAGTTAAGCACAAATTGAAGTATCTTAACAGCTCTTGCGAACTGTCGTCTCCGTAGGCTCTACAGAACTGTAGAAATCGTCGTGGATCTCCCTTGCCATCAAACCTCGGAAGGTTGATTTTGGAAAAATTCTGGACTGCGTGAGGCACAAATGGCCTAGGATTCTCCATTGGTGGTGGATCTACGTCAACTGGTTCGAGTAATATTTCGATGGGTACATTGACAAATTCCTCGAGTTCTGGGAGATCCAGGGTGGATAATCTCCTTCCGAATCTTAGATGCATACAATGGAACGGACGTTGGGACTATTTTTGATATTTTTGTTTTTCAGTTGTTTTTTATCTTTTTCTAGTTCTTTTTCCTCAGGTGATATTTTTGTAGATCTTTTCTGTGTATAGGTGATCAGATGATGGATCTGATTAAGGATCAAATCGATGGGACAACGAACTCAGTTCAAGATCAGATCGAGGCGTAACTGCAAACCCAAAAGGCAATCGGGACAAATGAAAACAAATAAAAAAAATACAGATGGGTCTTGATTGTCAAATATTCAAAAAAATATTAATTCTCTCTGTTGGCTAGTAATAGGTGAATTATATTGTACGCGAGTAATAGGATTATAACTCGCCGAGTTGCAAGCCTGTCCTAATCGATGATCAGAATACTCTGTGAAAGTGGCGAGTAAATTGGAGAAGATGACGAATAATACAACATGCGAGTGATAGGAGAGCGAGTAATAAAATTATAACTCGCCAGTCTCTCAAATGATAGATCTGTGTGTATACAGGCTTCTGCTCTGATGGCGAGTAAAGATAGTGATTAAAAATTGAAAAAGCTCTGATTGCGAGTAAAGGGCGAGTAAATGCAAAAATGGAGGGAATTTGAAAATGGACGAGAAATTTGAATACGTGAGTAATAGCCTAATAGCTCGTCAATCACCAAAATGATAGCTCTAAGGCTGCTAATCACCCTGCTTTGATGGCGAGTAATTTTGGCTTGAAAAAAGTGTCAAAAAACTATCTAGCGAGTAATAGGTGACAAGGCAAGTAAATGTATTGTTGGCAATGTTAGATTTCTTATGCTCAGCCTTGAAAATCGTCTTAAAAATAGAAGGTCGACAAACATGATTTCGGACCTTCACATTTTTCCCTTTAAGTTTTTCCTTTATGCCTTAAACGATTTAAGGCACCTTTGCTTTTTTTGCCTTCTTCGCTCTTTTTTGTGCCTTCACAAAAAATGTGACACATTGGCCAGAATGACTTAGAAACCATTTCTGGACCACCTTCGCCTTTTTTGCCTCTTTTCAAAAAATGCGACAAAGTACCCAGATTGCCTTAAAACCATTTTTAAGACACCTTCATCTTTTTCGGTTTAGGGTTTAGCCTCTAAACTAAGGCACTTTTCACCTTCTTCGTTGCCTTAAAACTAAGGCACCTTCGCCTTCTTCGCTGCCTTTAGTCTAAGGCACCTTCGCTTTGTTCGCTGCCTTCAGTATAAGGCACTTTCAGTTTTTTCTCCTTTTTTGGCTTCTTTTATGTCTTAAATCTAAGGGCACCTTCAGAATTTGCATACCTTCAGTCTAACGGGCACCTTCGGGTTTTTCGCGTTTTTGCTACATTGGCAGACTGACGTCGCCAACTTATCATCAACCCTAAAAAGGCTTGAGAAACAAATATCCTAAGGGCGGTTACCAATTTTTGTATAGATGCAAAACTGGAATGGCAGTAAAGGCATGAGATATTTTTCTCTCAACACTTGTAAATATATTTATACTAGTTAAATCAAGCTATGTAAGAGTTAATTGAATTTCTCTTTCAATCAGAGTTACCTGTAGCTAGTGTTATCACGCTCAGCAAGCTGAAGTTATTACTTCAAGCTATTGTACTCACTATTGATATTAATCAGAGTGCAATTTTTGTCTCACTACTGTGTCGTTCATTTTCGCAATTTGTATAAATTATTCTACTTAAATATTTATGCTACTAACTGTTGCGTCCCCGTTCCTACACGCCACGCTCAAATCCTCGAGCTTCCGCTGTCGCTCACGCCCGCTATTTTTATGACATGGTATTAGAGCAGGCATTTCAGTAATCTCCATTTCTACTATGGATTATCAGTTTTGTTTCTATCAAGATGCCTTTTAACAAATGCGCAACCAATAGTATTCTCACAATCATTGTTTCTACCAATGATCTCGTTCAACCAGAATGGATCCATCATTTAGTTCATCTCTCATTGACAAACTCGATGGAGATAACTACCATCTCTAGAAAATCAAGATGAAGGTTATACTTCTAGCCAAAGAATTGTGGGACATCGTTTATGGCACAAAGCTCAAACTAGAAGGTGATGTAGTCGTCATCACCAAGTGGAGACTGAGAGATGGCAAAGCGTTTGCCATGATCACCCTCAACATCAAGGATACTCGGATCAGCCACATACGTGCTGTTCAGACTGCTAAGGATGCATGGGACATCCTAGCAGCTCTCTACACATCAAAGACGTTACATCCAAGCTTCATATGAGGAAGAAATTCTTCACCCTCCAAAAGTCTGATGCAGATAGTGTTTCGAGCCATCTCAAAACCTTAAAAAATCTTGTGAATCAGATGACTGCAACTACCTTAGTCATAGAAGATTCTGATGCACTCATGACTCTATTATTGAGTCTACCTGGATCCTCAAGCTCTATATTCAAAAAATCAGAAGTTTAGATTCAAGAGGTCTACAAAGTTAGGCTCTACCAACAAGAAGAGCAACATGCAGTCTGGACCAAATAACGGTTCAGGATCGAATTCAAGCTCTTCATCATTCCAACCAACGTCTAAACTTTTCTGTAGATATTGTAAGAGGACTGGCCATGAAATCAAGGATTGTCGAACTTTGAAGTACAACAACGAAAAGAAGAAACAGTTCCAACAACAAGCACATAGTGCTACGACCAGTGACTCAAATCACCAACAACAAGAAGAAGATAAAGCAGCTTTCATGACCAAAGAAGAAGAAGAACAGGATATCGATCCTTGGTACCTAGATTCTGGAGCAACTCAACACATGACTCACCATCGCAACTGGTTCAAGAACTATAAGTCATTCACCCACTCTCGAATTGTGCAACTTGGTGACAACTCATCACATACAATCGAAGGTGAAGAAACAGTCAGCCAACCTTCATTGACGACTTCTCTCGGATGCAACCTACTACATGAAGAACAAATCCGAAGCATTCAAGTTCTTCAAGCAGTTAAAGACGTCTGCAGAAACCAGACCCATAGGAAGATCAAGGCCCTACACACAGATTGAGGGGGAGAGTACATCTTCATAGAATTCAAGGAGTTCTGCAAGGCCAACGGGACACTTCGACAACCACAACCAGCTACTCACCTCAGTCCTAGTGTAGTTGAGCAGAAGAACCGGACACTCATCGAAAGTGCCAAGAGCATGATGGCCCATGCCTCTCTTCCAAAGAAATTCTGGACAGAGGCTGTTACTACAGCTGCCTATTTGCATAATCGATCCATCACCAAGGCCCTGAATGGCAAGACACCTTATGAGGTGTGGATAGGATCAAAACCATCACTCAAACATATTCAAGTGTTTGGATGCATCGCTTTCACTCAGATCCCTGAGGATCTAAGAAGAAAACTAGATGACAAGAGCAGAAAAACAATTTTCATCGGTTGTTTCCTAGACCACAAGGAATTCAAGCGGTACAATTTGGATACCAAGAAGGCATTTACCAATAGAGATGTCATTTTTGTGGAAGATTAGTTCATCAACCACAAAGGTAAAGCCGCTGACAATTCCGATCCACAGATCGAGCAACTAGTCAATTTTGATCTAGAGATGCAACTGCTGAATAATGACGATGACTCAAACAATGAGTCAGAACCTCAACGAGTCAACCCACATCAGAGGACCGAAGTTCAACCCAGAAGGTCGAATAGGTCCAGAGAGCCTCCATCCAGATTTATGGATGATCCGGCCTGCTACTTTGTGTAGGGACCAACCACCGTTTCTGAGGCAATGTCTACTACTGATGCTGACCAGTGGAAAGTAACAATGGACACCAAATTTGATTCTCTTATGGAGAATCAAACTCATAGAGCTGCCAAAGGATCGAAAACCGATTCCATGCAAATGGATATTCAAGGCAAAGTATGACGCTGAAGGAAGACTAAATCATTACAAGGCCAGGCTAGACGCCAAAGGCTTTTCTCAGATTTCAGACCTAGATTATTACAAACCTTCAGCCCCATCGTCAAACATGCGTCAATCCGCCTACTCCTCTCCTTTGCAGCCGCGACAGACCTTGAAGTCCACTAGATGGATGTCCAGACTGCCTTCCTCAATGGAACCATTGAAGAGGAGATCTACATGATGTAGCTAGAGGGATACGAACTCAACGACAAGCAACAACACCTTGTATGCAAAATCCACAAGGCACTCTATGGGTTGAAACAGTCACCCAGAGCCTGGTTCCAGAAGATCAATGCATTTTTGATAGAGAATAGTAGTTTCATTCCAAACTCAGCATACTCGAATGTCTACTTCAAGTCTGTATCAGATTACTTCATCATCATCACTCTCTATGTAGATGATACACTGTTATTTAGTAACAATGTGAATTTGATGAAGGATACAAAATGCATGCTGGCCCAAGAATACAAGATGACAGCCCACTATTGTCTCGGATTTCAAATTCAATGAGATCGACTTGGCAGACTGATCTTTATCAATCAACAACATGCTGGAGAAGTATGGAATGGCCAACTACAAACCAAGTCACTTTCCACTCGACCTTGGACTAAAGCTATCAAAGGAATAGTCTCCTCAAACTGAGGCAGAAAAAGGAGGAGATGAAGCGCTACCCGTTTTGATTTGTCATCGGCTCACTGATGTATGCAATGATTTGCACATGACCAGACCTTGCATATTCGATCAGTACACTCAACCAGTTCTTGTCAAACCCAGGCTTAACTCATTGGAAGGCACTAACAAAGGTCATGAAGTACATCCGAACAACGAAAACTTAGCATCTTCTACAGAGGCAGCCACACTGCCTTGAAGCCTACACAGATGTGGATTGGGTAGGAGATGTCGACACTAAAAAATCAACTTCTAGATTCATATTTTTATACAACCAAGGCCCAATCTCATGGAACAGCCGAAAGTAGACCTCGGTTGCATTATCATCAATGGAATCCGAATATATAGTTGTCACCAATGCAACCAAAGAGGCGATCTGCCTAAGGCAACTGCTTGTAGAATTGAACCTTGCACAAACGCTTCCTACAACAATCTATTGTGACAATCAAAGCACAATAGTGCTATCTCTCAATCTGAGATTTCACTCTTGAAGCAAACATATAGAAATCAGGTATCATTACCTTAGAGAGAAAGTGCACAGTAAGGAAGTAGAACTGGTTTTCTACAGAACAAACTACATGGCAGCAGCAGGCTCTATCAAAGGAGCAACATCTCAGATTTAACGATATGTTAAATCTGAAGATCAAAGTTTTTCAAGATCCTCATTAAGGGGGAGTTCTAGATTTCTTATGCTCAATCTTAAAAATCGTTAAGCAATGAGCATCTTGAAAACAGAAGGCCGACAAACATGATTTTGGACCTTCACATTTTTTCCTTTAAATTCTTCCTTTATGCCTTAAACAATTGAAGGCACCTTTGCTTTTTCGCCTTCTT